>CM061531.1:159333364-159546468 GCA_030545055.2 Neoaliturus tenellus
AATAATTTATAGGGAGCTAAAAATATATACTTGTAACAACGTTAAGGTTATATATATATTTGTTTTATAACCTTGCATAATTTTTATAAATACTTAATTTACTTCAAAAACACTATTAGTATTAAATTAGATTCCCGTTTGGCTGGATAGTTTTGTCTAGTCAATTAAAGTCAAAACAATATTTTGCAAACTTCTGTAATTTAACATTTTCTCTGTTAAGTCATCATGCAATTCTTTAACGCTAATTGTTAATAATTTTGGGTTATTTATAGCTGTTATTGCAGGAATCAGCCATACGTATTAAAATACGGAGTAAAAACCAATAGAAATTATTGAAATAACTAAAATACATCTACTATGTTAAGATTTAAGGAGTTGTTATCCCTTATGGACAGTAGTTTCTCCCAAATTCAAGACATATATCACAATGTGCCTCAAAGATAATCTCTCCTTGAGTAACTAATATCAAAAACTAACCTAAACTAAGAAACACAACATTAAAATTTTCAAGTATTACAGTGCAGAAACTGTATATACTAGTTAAGTTACCATCCAAGGATTGGTTAGCTTATGGTTAGCTCATAGTACTGGTTAAAGATGAGTTTTCTGATTCTGATTGGACAGTTGATATGTTGCTAACAATGTTTAACATTAAAAGGAAGCAAGTGTAGAATAACGGCTCTAATGCGTTTTTGGAACCATTCATCCATCAACCATCCCGGTACAACGTTCATTAACAACGCTCAAACAGTTTTTATTATTAGATGGGTGTCTCCAAGATTAATATAAAAGTAATTCAAGTCTTTCCTCTGAGAGGAGTTAAGTTACATTCCACAAGACCCACGCATGTTTCCAACGGTCTTAAATTAGTAAGACAAGGCTTGACGTATAAAAAGTTATAAAAATACTTGAGTAAGGAATTATTACTATTTTACTGACTAAAAAAATTACTTTAAGCATAGTAAAATTTGTGAATTTTGAACGGTTAGACTAGTGTCTGTTATATTTTATGTAAAGTAATGTAAATATTTCTTTTTGAGAGGCCAGACTAATAAACGAATTGCAATTCTTGTAGGAAAAATGTTCAGCCCTAATATGTTTGAAACATAAAAAAACAAACCAGAAAATTTTTGAAGTGCAGCCAAATTGTTCGATAATCCATTTGAGTAATAAAAGGTACATTTTATAAGCAATAGAATTCGGGTGTTATATCTATATTTATATACACCGTAGAATTATTTAAGGTTGATGATTAACAATCGCTTAAAAGTTTTTCAAAGAAAAAGATCTATAAAAGTAAAATTAAAAAATATTTCTCTATTTCAGGACGGACTTCAGCATACGGGATCATCTCGAACCACGCGCTCTACGTGTCCTGTCTCCAAGTTATTTGCTTTATCAGAGGTACCCGCAGAACATTCTCATACAACGACTTCATCGGGACCGGCAAGCATTCCCTCCGTTCCCTCAGAGACACCCAAAGTCAACCCTACTCTAATTTCTACTTTTAACATTACCAGTTCTTCAATAACTGCTCTCAATGGTTCATCGGTGACCCCCGACGTTAGCAATAGTGCTATTTATTCAACGTCCAAAGTGTTCAGGCCCTTGAAGACATCCTCCAATACATCTGTAACAATACCGTCATCATCCTCGGAAAACCAGCCACTGCCAGGGTCCTCCAAAATTGATCCTATTATTAAAAAGACAACCACGATGAAATCAACTCACCAACTGACCTCATACAAGCTGAAGTCTGACTCGGAAGAGGAGAAGGTGAAGCCCACATTCACAAAGTCCACTAAATCAGTGAGGAATGCTATAAAGGAAGCCGGCCTGAACGGAACGGGCGTTTTTTCTGAGAGCCATTTTTTTATCAGCCTTCTTTACAAAAAGTGGAAAGCCTTGACGACTGAAAAGGACAATAAGCGCAGTTTGGTAAACAACATGGTGCGCATCAGAAGAATTATGCACTTCTCCCACAGGAACAAAAACTCTGACCAAGCTGACCCACAAGGAATAAAGTGGAAGGAGTACTTGAAGGACATCGACAGCCATATCACTTACTTTAATCTATTGAAGACAAGGGCCGGGGTTGGGGCAGAATCTGTAAAAAATTATATCAGGGTCCTAGAAATGGCGTGGAATGTTGCTAAAGAAGTAACTCTAACCAGTGGGGAGGCGATTTCAGAGGCTGAAAGAAAATTCTTGGATGCCATTGAAGGAGCCCAACTATCTCTGAAAGCCTACCAGCAAAAGAACAGCCGTGAAATTTCAAAAACCATAGTTGCGAGAAAACACATGCGAGAGACTTCGTTTTTTGATGATTCGGATGAAGCTAAAAAATGCTTACAAACGGTCAACAGATTAATCTACGAGGACAATGATGAAATATCAAAAAAATTAGATATACTCGAAAGGGAATTGAAAGAACGTGGCACACTGTCCACGAGCATAGTAAAGTATGAGAAAAGTCCGGGCACAAAAGCAATCTTACCCCAAACAAAGATCCTCAGCGACGCTTGGAGACATGTTACCTGCCATCTGGCCACTATCATTCTCGTCACCAACGGCCATCGTCCTGGTGTAGTGATTAATATGACCATGGATGAGTTTGATACCTGCTATATTGACTATAAAATGGGATTCGTTACGTTTTCGGTGAAAGAGCATAAGACTAACACCGCCAGTCTGGCCGACGTCGCCGTGCCTCTTCGTATGTATGATCTACTTAAGAGGTATCGTTACCTGAGGGGTCATTTGACAACTGACAAATCTAAAAACAGAAATTTTTTCACAAACTCCGAAGGAAATGAATTGAAGACTGCACAAGAGATGTTATTTTACTTAAAAAAAAAACTTACAAATTTGGGAGTGGAAAACTTTACACCTACTATGCTGCGAATGTGTTATTCCACCAATGCGGCTTATGACCAAAACGATGAGACTATGAAAAAAGTATCCAGGCAGCTCTGTCACTCTGAAGTCACTTCCGATAAGGTATACCGTCACGCTCATACAAAGCGGGCGATAGACCAGTATAGAACTTTGAGGGCATTGAGAAAGAATTATCATAAGCCAACCGATGAATCCGAAAAAGTTACTAATGACTTAAAGGAAGAGTCTTTGACTCCTACTTTCACGAAGGCTACTAATTCCACGAACGAAGCTATAAAGGCAGATTCAGAAGACAAGGTAATTTTAATTGCAATATGAAAATCATTAGAGTTGCTCAGTCTCACATGAAAAAAAAACAGTTCATGTCTGATCCAAACTGATTCAGTTTATTTTCGAAACAATCAGAACTGAATTAACTATATTAGGTGTTTTCAAGCTTTCATTCAGAAGTTTTGTAACTGAATCAGGGCTGACCTACAACAATATTTTTCATCTGATCGAAACCTCCTAAATCAGATTTATCAGTCCTGAAGGAAGAAGGTTTGCAATTGTTTCAGTAGTGAATACAAATGAAGAGGACTGATCAGTCTTAAAGGCAATGACTTTGTATTTGAATTTGCTTATTCTGGACTGAATCCATACTTAGAGTTTTTACTAAAATCAAGCTTCCTGAATATTATTTTATCAGTCTAAAAGTCAGAGGATTCATGTCCAAATTATTTTGAATTTTATTTTTATACATATTTAGAACTTATTTTCATTTAATTTATTTATATTTACTTAAACAAATAAATAATATTAATGAAATTATAGTAGGCTATATAAAGTATACTTTTGATTGAAGTGATCTGAATAAATTGAAACTATATTTATACACAATATATACAATGGTATATATCGAATGGCGCCATTAAACTAAAATACAAATAAACACAGTGAAAGTTATTCAGTTTTGAAATAAATCAAACATAAGCTTAGTTATATAAGCCATATAGAGAAGTGCATATCAAATGAAATTTTAATCCTAAGCAATATTAAAAAAATAAACAATGGATTTCTCTATGAAATTTAACTTTATATTAAATATCTTAAGGTTATTTATATACCTCAAATCCATAGGAGTTTTAAATTAAAATTTAGCATCTGCACAAGATATTTTCTTGTTGAAAATTTTCAGAGCTGTAAATTAATGGCAATTGTATTTCTTTTTCCTTGAAATGATATTAATTATTACCAAAACTGGGAACCATATTAGTTTTTCATCGGTTTTAAATTAATTTATGTTTAAAAATGTATAGGCTCCACACAGTCGTTGTGCCAAAAGCGGAAAATATTGGCGAGCAGAACAATCAAATGGAACATCATCATCTTCTCCAAATGACGATACAGATGAGGATTCAGACTACGATCAGCACAGTCGATGCTGCGAAGTAGAGGGATGCAGGGATGAAGTGTTTAGTACGTGCCACAAATGCCTTGCACTTATGTGCTATACACACTTTATGAATTGCCAGGACCTCGAGTGCAGTAATGGTCATGTTCCACAACGAAAAAATGCAGGCCTAAAGGGAGAGTAGTCGCAAAGTGTCTGAAAGGAAAATTTGTTGAAGGTAGGAAAAAATGTTATAATTTTTAAAATAAAATTTTAATCTAAATAATTTAAATATATAATCTAAAAACAAAACTTTTTTAGTAACCAGTTCATTGATATGAACGGACAAAGAATGATAACAATAAATTGTTGTGTTGTTGTGTTAAATTTGCAATTAAAATATCCCACAAATAATTTATCTTTTTTATATGTTGCTCTCAACAGCAGGGTCATATGATATTTGTATATTAAAGCCAAAGGACCACTATATTAAATTATAAATTCAACTTAATTATATTTAATTTTACATCTTTTTTTCTTTATTAATTTACCTATTTGGTTATTGGGGACCTTAAACGTCCATTTCAAGATTAGGATTCCCATTCACGATTCCATTTCAGAATTGTTTGCACCCGTAAGCATTACTGTATAAACATCTTATTAATACCTACATTACTAAAATTTAATATAATACTGTTTAAGAGTAACCCTTTATTACAAAATAATAGAGATTGATGGTTAACATTAAAAAAATAAACAAATACATAAATGAAAGTTAAGTGTTATGTAAGTTTATTTTCAAGTAGTGCAAGGTCCATTCATTTTATTGATATTTATTACATTAGTACTAATTTGCCAGTAAACCTAAATATATCTAACATATGTATCCATTGCAGGGAGTTAAGTGATTGTATTGTGGAAGTTAACTGTTTATAAAATTAATATGATTATAACGCTACTGTCTTACAGTTCTGTATATATATATATATATGTGTGTGTGGTGTGTGTGTGTGTGTGTGTGTGTGTGTGTGTGTGTGTGTGTGTGTGTGTGTGTGTGTGTTTTTCTGTTTTCCTATTTTTGTTTGCCCCGATGTCAGTTTACACACTCGTCTTATTTGATCCGAAATCATGGTTTGATCCGATCCCCGGATCAAACAAGGAAAGGAGGCTAAATTCGTGATATAGGAGGCATATTTCATTTAAAAAACCGCCAACTGATTTTTTTGTGGTGGATCATACAAGTGTATATTGAACCATAAGGCACGAGTGTGTAGTAGTTGTAATAGTTACTAGTTCCGCCACCACGTCATGTTAGAGGTTACTGTCGACACGCGAGTGTGTGTATGTCAACTAATGCTTTTGTTTGATCCGTTTGATCCCCTGTAGTAATTTTAGTGAGGTCAAGTTTATGAGTTAATATGATTATTCTTAATTGATTTTGATACCAGAATGCATAAAGTAAGATATTGAATTTGTGTAGTTTACATGTGATAGGGTTATTCTGATATCTGTAGTTTAACTTTGTGTTTAACATTTATTTATTTATTTATATTTTTTTTTTTTGATGGAGAGGCAGGGTAAATGCATTACGCACACAGGTGGCCGGCCTGTAGTGTGGGACTCCCCTAAAAACGGGTTTACCCACCAAAAAACCTCCTCTACTCTTTAGGATTCTAACCTGGAATTGTTTATCACATTACGTCAGGCTAGACCTAAATTTGGCTTACGCCCATAGGGCTCGCTCCTTATCCAGCTGTTCGGTCAAGGGATCTGGGCCACTTCGTGGTCCAAATCGGTTTTCTTTTCCACTCCGAGTGGGAAGGGAGGTGGTCACATCAACTCGTGCCGCCAAATACCTTGGGGTTATGGTGGACACCAATTTAAGCTGGAGGGATCAGATCTTCCGTACGGCGGACAAGGCCGCTAAGGTAGTCACTTACCTTAGTAGGCTGATGGCCAATGTCGGGGGTACCCGATCCAGCAAAAGACGTCTGTTGATGACTACGGTCCAGTCCGTGCTCCTTTACGGGCAGAGGTATGGGCAGGCGCTCTAGATAAGGAGTGCTACAGGTTGCGACTCGCCCGGGTTCAGCGACAAGCTGCGCTCCAGGTGTGTTCCGCCTACCGAACAGTGTCCGAGCCTGCCGTCCTGGTGGTCACCGGAGTCATTCCTGTCAAGCTCTTGGCAGGAGAGAGGAAGGCGATTTATCAGAGACAAGGCGAGATCGGCAAGAACACGGCAAGAACAGAAGAGCGCTCCCGAACCTTCCAGCAGTGGCAACACAGCTGGGAGCACGACACCCGAGGACGATGGACTGCGCGACTCATCGAGCAGGTCCAACCATGGGTGGAAAGGCGACATGGCGAGGTGGACTACTACCTCACGCAGTTCTTGACAGGTCACGGCTATTTCAAGTCGTACCTGAACCGGATGGGCAAGACCGGTTCACTGGATTGCATCTACTGCCCGGGCGTTCCCGATGACGCGGAACACACCTTCTTCCGCTGTTCGTGTTGGGAAAGGCCCCGCCTGGAGGCCACAAGAAAACTCGGTGTTTTTTCGGTGGACACGGTCTGCCAAAAGATTATGGAGGATGTGGGCAACTGGGATTGTTTGTCACAGTTCGTCCGCTGCTAAATCTGCAAAATTAGATGATAACCTAGTGGAATCTGATCGTGGGGCTGATTAAATTAAACATAATAAAACATCAAGGAGAAAAAAAGCAGAAAGAATTCAAAAAATACCAAAGGAAGAGCCATTGACTGCTACTTTTACGAAGGCCACTTATTCCACGAATGAAGCTATAAAGGCAGATTCAGAAGACAAAGTAATTTTAATTGCAATAAGAAAATCAAAAGAGTTGCTTGGTCTCACATAAAAAACAGTTCATGTCTGATCAAAACTTATTCAGTTTATTTTAGAAACAATCGGAACTCAACCTTTTAAATTAGGTGCGTTCAGACTTTCATTCAGACGTTTTGCGACTGTATCAGGGCTGACCTTTTACAATATTTTTCATTTGATCCAAGTAATTTAAATCTAAGATTCAAATGAATTTAATATTTTTTCAGTGGCACATAATTTATCAGGTTTAATTGATTCTTGTGGGTTTCCAGCTATAAAAGATGGTAATTATGACTCGATACTTTATTTACTTTTTACTCCTGTTACGGAACTCTGCATTGTACGTTACGTTCGGGGTCTCTACGGCGGGCTAGAACCAAACAATTATAAATATGGAACGCTGACTGAGTGTAACGAAAACGGTCTGGTGGCGCGCCGCTACACCCACCCAAGTTCGCTACGCCCGGGAGCTTTGATCCACACGATTCAATAGGCATGCTGCGGTTTTTTTAAATTTTGACTCAATTTAAACGTATTTGATTGATTTAAATGACCAAAATCAAAATAATTGTTTGCATGAAGGGATGTATGGAGCAATAACTAATGCACTTATGTTTAGTAAATATGATTTATTAATTAGTAAAGCAAAAAAAGAAATGTTTTTACCGAATGAAAGCTACATAAGTAGTGGAGAAACGCGGGAGCTGGCTCAGTTCAAGGTCACCTGAGCGATGACGTCATCGAGGTCAATGACCCCACCGATGACGTCATCGATGACGTCATCGATGACGCAATCGATGACGTCATCACCAATTACGTCATTCTGTGACGTCACACCCATGACGTTGCAGAAATGACGTGGCGATGACGTCATCACCCCTTACGTCACCATTATGACGTCATCGATGTCACAAAGGTCAAGGTCACGCTGAAACCTAAAATTTTTAGGCACTTTTGCTGTTTCTCGCACTACGCTCCGAGTTTTAGTCAGGTTTCAATGACCTTGACGACTTGGAGCGAAATTAGACGAGAAACAGCAAAAGTGCCAAGGAAACTCAAAGTTTGCAACGTGACTCTGCCTAAACCGTCATGTGACACCGCTCGAGTGACCTTGAACCGATACAACTCCCGCGTTTCATCATTACTGTAACCGCGATGCGCACCCTACGACAGACACCGAGCGACTGACTGTCCGGCCCCGCGCACTCTAGGTATATGGGAAGTGGTGGGGGAACTGTGATGACCTTGGGAAACTTGAAAATGTCAAGCCGGGTAGCACCGTTTTGGTGCTACCTTAAAGTTACATGTTAAAGTGTGATGACCTTGAGTGAAAACACAGAAATACTACAAGTCGATCCCGTCCCAGAGTTAAAGTGTGGTGACCTTAAGTCAAAAACACAGAAATACTACAAGTCGATCCCGCCCCAGAGTTAAAGTGTGATGACCTTGAGTGAAAACACAGAAATACTACAAGTCGATCCCGTCCCATAGTTAAAGTGTGGTGACCTTGAGTCAAAACACAGAAATACTACAAGTCGATCCCGCCCCAGAGTTAAAGTGTGACGACCTTGAGTTAAAAAACTGAAATGCTATAAGTCAAAATCATCCCAGAGTTAAAGTGTGATGACCTTGAGTCAAAACACAGATATAGTACAAGTCGATATCGTCCCAGAGTTAAAGTGTATTGACCTAGATTCAAAACTTGTAAAAATACTTACATATAGAGAGTTAGAGAACAGCGAAACGCACCGCATGGAAGCTGGAGACATACTGGCGGAGCGGTGTTGTGCAGCCTAGGGACTCAGTTGTGGTGGGGGTATAGCCAACACTTAGAGTAGAAGTGTTGTGGGTGACCTTGACCCACTTACCCCCCCCCCCCCCCCCCCGACAAAAAGTGCGAACCCCCCCCCCCCCCCCACCCCCACCCCCACCCCCACCCCCACCCCCACCCCCGAACTTTTTTTTCGGGAAATTTTTTGACCTTGACCAAAAAGTTTTTTGCTCCGGACGAGAAGTGACCCCCCCCCCCCCCCCCACCCCCCCCCCCCACCCCCACCCCCACCCCCACCCCCACCCCCACCCCCGAACTTTTTTTTTCGGGGAAATTTTTTGACCTTGACCAAAAAGTTTTTTGCTCCGGACGAGAAGTGACCCCCCCCCCCCCCCCCCCACCCCCACCCCCACCCCCGAACTTTTTTTTTCGGGAAATTTTTTTGACCTTGACCAAAAAGTTTTTTGCTCCGGACGAGAAGTGACCCCCCCCCCCCCCCTCCACCCCCACCCCCACCCCCACCCCCACCCCCACCCCCCCCCCCCCCCAACCTTTTTTTTCGGGAAATTTTTTGACCTTGACCAAAAAGTTTTTTGCTCCGGACGAGAAGTGACCCCCCCCCCCCCCACCCCCACCCCCACCCCCACCCCCACCCCCACCCCCACCCCCACCCCCACCCCCACCCCCACCCCCGAACTTTTTTTTTCGGGAAATTTTTTGACCTTGACCAAAAAGTTTTTTGCTCCGGACGAGAAGTGACCCCCCCCCCCCCCCCTCCCCCCCCCCCCCCCACCCTACACCCACCCCCACCCCCACCCCCACCCCCACCCCCACCCCCACCCCCACCCCCACCCCCTCCCCCACCCCTTATATCCTGGGTGTGCCAGCCCCGGCGGGGATATAAGGGGGTCCAGCCAGAGCCGGCTCGCAGTCCGCTCCCGCGCGTTGAACGTGAACGACCGGGACGGACCGCCATAGGCATCACTAAACATTGAATGGCGCCTTCAGTGTTTAGCGAAGTCTACTCTAACTTTAAGACTTGTATTAGTTGTAAGATATTGCGCTTGCGTTTGGGTATTGCGAATTGTTTTATATGAGAGTGTTTTACTTGTACCCTATGTCTCCTGTGTCTTTTATCCTTTGTGTCTTGTTTGTTATATGTGTTTAATGTGTATATGCTTGTTCCAGCATTGACTACGTTGAGCTCAATTGTGTGTTGTAAGTGTGTTATATGTTTCTAAAGTGTATACGCTTGTTTTAGCAATCCCCCCTTGAGCTTTTTCAATGCTCAAAGTAAATTGTAAAGTCAGGGAACGGGAGTAGGCCCCCGTGTAAAAGCATTTTATACCAACGTTAGCATGAGTCCTCTCAGGCATGCAATATTGCGGCTGGGTTTGGGACTCGGTCCGTTTGTATGCTGACATGCAGACCACAGCTGTGGCCAATTTGCGGTGGCCTCTGCACTCGGACCGAGGGCGTAAGCCACTAGGGCTGTCCTCAACCTCTTGTTTCCCTTCTGGAAACTCAAAATTATGTAAATGAATCTTTGTTAGCTATTTGTGTTTTTAGTCCCCAAGGCCCCCGAACATTCGTGGTTCGCCATGGATGTACGGGGGCCGAAATTTTTTTAATGTCCGTGTGGCCTTGACCCACAAAGATTTATAAAAATTTACTGCATTGATAAAGTTAAATAGTAAAGGTAGGGTACGGGAGTAGACCCCCGTGTAAAACAATTTTAAACCAATTTTAGCATGGGTCCTCTCAGGCATGCAATATTGCGGCTGGGTTTGGGACTCGGTCCGTTTGTATGCTGACATGCAGACCACAGCTGTGGCCAATTTGCGGTGGCCTCTGCACTCGGACCGAGGGCGTAAGCCACTAGGGCTGTCCTCAACCTCTCTCAAAATTAAGTAAATGTTTTGTTAGCTATTGAAAAGACAATGCAGTAAATGTTTACAAGTCTTGCGTGGCGAAGGGAACACGACATTGGATGTTGCCTTGTTGTCATAGTTGGGTCTCTTTGGAGGCTACAGCGATGACAACCCAAGTGCCCCAGGTGGGGCTTAATTTTTTTTAAAGTTTTTTCGTGACCTTGACCTAAATACAGTAATGACACCCCCCCCCCCCCCGAACTTTTTTTGAGAAAAAAATTTTGACCTTGACCAAAGAGTTTTTTGCTCCGGACGAGAAGTGCCCAAACAAAAAAATTTGTACAAAGTAGTGGATTTAGACCAAAGATCATTGATTTATCAAACCTGTTGAAGAATAAATTGAAAATGGGTGTTTAAAAGCCAAATCTACTACATGATTGATAAACTGGATGTATATGACGTCACCTTCCCCCACCCTTCAACCTCGGGTATAAAGGGACCCGGTTGAGCGCGCTGCTCATTATTGCGTGGACATTCACCGAGTGCACACTCAAAGCCAAACTGTAAAAAAAAAAATGGCTCTTTGCGATATTTGTGGTGAGTTTTTCCAAGATGAAGATATCTTTGTTTTACACCGAGAATTGCATCATAAAGAGAACAGAAAAGAAGAGATTGTTGTAAGTGAAGAAGACTTGGATGCGTTTGATCGGTTATTGGAAAACTACCAGAAGCAGATGGACGACTGTGATAGCTATCTACAGTTACACCGAGAATTGCATCGTGAAGAGGACAGAAAAGAAGAGATTGTAGTAAGTGAAGAAGACTTGGATGCGATTGATTGTTTTTTGGAAAAACCCCAGAAGCAGAAGGAGGACTGGGCTAGCTATTTACAGTTAATGCAAAGAAGAAGACCAAGTGTTATTCAATTTGCCGGAGCTGGACCATCTACAGCTGGAGGATTTATTCAAGAGGAAATGAAAGAAAAAGTGGAAGATTTAAAACAACTGCGTACCCAAGAAGTGGATATGGAAGAAGAGGATACAGAAGAAGTGGAAGATGTAAAACAACTGCGTACCAAAGAAGAGGATATGGAAGAAGAGGATACAGAAGAAGTGGAAGATATAAGACAACTGCGCACCACAGCCTTGCCAGGACCAGTTGTAACTCATTTCAAAATTAATAACTTGCAATTAGAATTGGAAAATTTTCTAACTCAAGCTAAAAAACTAGTTGTAAAAACATTGACGGAAGAATTGACAAGATTGAACTTTATTAAATTTGGATTGGTGTTGGAGGCTATGTTTACTAATAGCGATGGTGAAAACTCACCGAGAGCATTCATTGCTAAAAACCGAACCCTTACAACCACCTCTGATATCAGCGAAATTTTAGAAGAATGTTTGAATGAACTGTTTAATGAAACTCCAAGAACATGAAGGAAGAGGATCTGGCTGGGATGTTATCATCGATTGAAGGTATGGATGTGAGGGATTCACAAGCATGGATATGGTATAAGAGGTAGCAGCTTTATCCCTCTACCAAAGGTTATCCGAGATACTAAATCATGTATCAATGTGAAAAATGAGGACAATGAATGTTTCCGGTATGCAATGTTAGCCAAAATACGTGGGACATAATGCTATTAGACCCTAGCATAGCATACGAAGCTGTTCAACACCGCTATAACTTTCGAGGAATGTCGTATCCTGTGAGTCTTGATCAAATTACTAAATTTGAGAAACAAAATCCAGGTGTTTCTGTTAACGTGTTCGGTTTAGATGAATTCAAACAATGTGTATCCACTACGAGTAGGAAAAGTAGAGCAAAGTAACCATACTGATTTATTATTGATAACCAAAGGTGAGATTTCACATTATGTTTATATTAAAAACTTTGAATCTTTGGTTGTACGACAAGTGTCAAAACAAAATCGTAAGATAACAATATGCAAGAGATGCTTTTGTTTTACATGCAAGGAATTCAGACGTGGAGGATCGGAGTGGTTGATGGAGCACCAAAGACTTTGTAATGACAACTATGAAGTGAAGATTAGTCTGCCACCGCCATCTCGAGCGTTCATCCAATTCAACAAAACAGTTCACCAATATCGGATTCCAGTAGCCGTCTACGCAGATTTCGAATCCACGTTAGTACCACAGGAGCTTCCGAATGGTGAGGTGACTAGAAGAAACCAAATATCAATTGCATCAACCTAACAGTTTTTGCTTATTGGTGAAATCCACTTTGCCTGAAGAACAGTTACAACCACTATGGGTTAACATCCACTCCAATACTCTACCGTGGGGAAAAAGCCGCTAAGTATTTTGTAGACCAGTTGTATGATATTGCTGAAAAGGTGCAAACGCTTATTCGGTAATGTTTTACCCATGGAACCTTTGAACCAAAATCAACAAGAAGAATACAATTCAGCATCAAGATGTTATTTATGCAAAAAGAGTTTCAGTGAAGAAAATCCAAAAGTAAGAGATCACGATCACCTGACAGGGTTATACAGAGGAGCTGCTTGTAATTCATGCAATATAAATTACAAACTACCAAACTTTATTCCCTGTCGTGTTACACAATCTTAGCGGCTATGACTCCCACTTCATTATCCCAGAGTTAGGACGGGATGATGGAAAAATTGAAGTATTAGCTGAAACATTGGAGAAGTACATCAGTTTCTCAAAAACAGTAGGTAAAATTAAAACTTCGCTTCGTAGACTCTTATAGATTTATGTCATCTAGTTTGAGCAAATTGTCTGAAAACCTAAGAAGAGAAGACTTAAAAGAAACCAGCAAAATTGTACCTGAAGATAAATTGGACTTAGTAATGCGTAAAGGAGTGTTCCCCTATTGATTACATAACTTCTGCAGAAAAATTTGAAGAAACCAGTCTGCCACCGATTGAAGCCTTCAATAGCAAGTTAAATGAAAGTGCAATCACTGTTGAAGACTACAATCATGCTTGTAATGTTTGGAACCAACTAAACATTCAAACCGTAGGGGAATATTCTGGACTTTTACATAAAATTGGACGTAACTCTGCTGTGCGATGTGATGGAAGAATTTCGAAACACCTGCTTCTCCGCCTATGGACTGGACCCTCTGCACTCGTACACATCTCCAGGATTAGCATGGCAAGCTATGCTAAAGTCAACCAACTGTCGATTGGAACTTCTAACAGATATTGATATGGTGCTCATGATAGAATCTGGTGTACGAGGCGGTTTGACACAAGCTGTAACACGTCATGTCAAAGCTAACAACAAGTACATCCCAGGATTCGACGAGGGACAACATCACTCTACCTTGGCTACTTTGACGCAAACAACCTTTATGGTTGGGCAATGTCAAATCCGCTTCCTTACGCTGACTTCAAATGGATCGACCCGGCCACCATCGGCGACATCTCACAGATCCCAAAAAATGGTCAAAAAGGTTATATTTTGGACTGTGATTTTGAATATCCAGAGCACCTTCATGATCATCACTACGACTTGCCTCTCTTAGCCAAGACTGAAGTTTCACCAACAGGAAGATGGCCAAAATTGATGATGACCTTGGAGAATAAAGATCGGTATGTGGCTCACTACTGGGTAGTTCAACAAGCTCTTGAATTGGGTCTACGTTTAGTAAGAATTCATAGAGCAATTGAATTCACCCAGTCTTGTTGGTTGAAACCATATATTGATTCCAACACTACAAGAAGAGCAGCAGCAACATCAGCATTTGAAAAGGACTTTTATAAATTGATGAACAACGCCATCTTTGGGAAGACCTTAGAAAACAAAAGAAAACACAAGATTGTAAAATTAGTAAGTGATCCTAGGAAATTGGAAAAATTAGTGCAAAAACCAAATTTTGGAACATCCATGATTATAAACGAAGATCTAGTCGCCGTTAGTATGAAGAAAACAACAATAGTGATGGATCGTCCGTTATACATTGGAATGTCCGATTTGGATATAAGTAAAACTCTGATGTATGATTTCCATTACAAACAAAATGGTTAAACACTACGGAAGAGACAACATTGGAGTTGCATACATGGATACCGACGCGTCATCTACTGGATAAAGACTTTGGACATGTATGAAGATCTAAGGAGTTTCCCATACAAAGACGACTTTGACTTCTCTGACTATCCAAAGAACCATCCAAATTATAATGAAAAGAATAAAAAGGTAATTGGAAAATTTAAAGATGAAGCAAATGGAATGCCTTTGGAGGAAATATGTTGCGCTGATGTCCAAATTATATTCCCTTCAAGATGTATATGGAAAATGACATACCGACAGTGAAGAAAGCTAAAGGAGTCTAAACATCATACTTAAAGAAACATGTGACATTTGACCATTACAAGACCTGCTTGTTGAAGATTCTACAATGTCTGCAACGTTCAACACTATCAGAAGCTTAAACATGAGGTCTACAGTGTCACTGAAGTTAAAAGAGCACTATCAGCTCAAGATGATAAAAGGCATATTATGCCGGATAAAATCCATACTCTTCCTTTCGGCCACTACTCTCTAAACCCTATCAACTAGTAACCTATTCTTCGTCCCTTCTACAACTTCGACCTTATTCCTTTCTCCTTCCGTAAAAAAATGGGGAACACGGCAAGTCCAACGCCGTGTTCCCCATTTTTTTACACAAGTTTGGATGACCTTGACCTATATAAATGATGTGAATATTCAAGACAACATTCATTGTGATTATACATATGATACATGAAACATTCAAACCTGCAATATGAAGAACTTGAAGCAAGAAATTGTCAACGAACTTCATAAACCTGCAAGAAGAAAGTTTCCACGAAGAAATACAGTGATAAAAGGAATAAATGATTTATATCAAGCGGATTTAATCGAAATGATTCCTTATAGTAAACAAAATAGAGGATTTAAATACATATTGACTATTATTAATTGTTTTCAAAAATGGCAGATGCTTTACCACTAAAAGATAAAAGCGGTAAAAGTGTTACAAAAGCAATGGGAAACAGCTATACAAAGAGACAAACATACTATAAAACATTTACAAACTGATGATGGAAAAGAATATTTTAATAAGGAATTTGCCAAATTTAATGAAAAAAACACAACATTAACCATTACTCAACCAATTCAGAGGTAAAAGCATCAATAATTGAAAGATTTAACAGAACTTTAAAAGGTGCCATGTATAAGATGTTTTTCCAACAGAGGATCACACGTATGGATTGATATGTTACCAAAACTTATAAGCGATTACAATAACAAGTTTCATAGAACGATCGGTATGAAACCAAGCCAAGTGACTAATAAAAATGAAAAACTTGTATTAAAACGTATAAAAATGAATACTAAACCAAAAGTTGAAAACTAAAGCCTAAAAGGTTTAATGTTGGTGATAAAGTGCGAATAAGCAAATACAAAGGTGTATTCAGTAAAAGATATCTTCCGAACTGGACAAATGAGGTATTTACCATATTTAAGGTGCAACCTACAGTACCAGAAACTTACATTTTAAAAGATAATAAAGGGACAATTGCTTGAAGGAGGTTTTTATGGACATGAAATGTTAAAATCAACAGTAGGTGATGTATATCTAGTAGAAAAGGTGTTGCAACGCAAAAACACTTTTTTTATTAGCATGATACGGTTGTTTGTAATCAGAAATGAGAAAACAAACGTCTACAACACTCAAAAATATATATTTACACTTATACTGCAAAGAATACAGACGGTAAATATATCAAAAGATGGAAAATGGCAATCGATTTCGACCGGACACACCGATCATCATCAGGCCCAAAGAGAGAATGACAGAATCCAACATGGCGGGACAACAATACAGAGACAAATGACGTCATAGTCACATGACTTCCATCTTCACTGCTATTGGTCCAAATTGTACCAATGGAGAATCAAAGCGCACACACATGAAAAAATAATCAAAAACTATCAAATAAATCGATGAACCCAAAATAAATAAAATAAAAATATACATATGCATAGATAATACAACATACAAAAGAATAAAACAAAACAAATTAAAATACAAAGAATTTCCTAACTCAAAACTACACTAAACCCCATTGGTAACCTGAAACATACTGAACATATTGCGATAGGTGCCACCAGAGTCAAAATTTACCTGTTCATTGATCAATTTATCCCTATCCCTACATTTTTCTTTGAAAATAAACAACTCCTCCCATGCACTCATTAGGTTACCCTTTTTGCAACTCTGCAACACACTCAAATTGTCTTCAATGTTTCCCAATGTTTCCAAATGAAAGAACACAAAAGATTGCAAACAGATTTAAGAAATATGGTGTGTCTGTAGCCTTTAGAACACAAAACACGATGAGCAAGATCTTGCACCCTAGAATAGAAAACTGTAACAGGTTTGATGGATCTGGTGTGTACAAGATTTGTTGTAATGATTGTGATAGTTTTTACGTAGGCCAAACTGTAAATTTTGTGAAAAGGTATAAGAGTCATGTTTCGGCTTGGCGTAATAACAGGGCAGAAAGATCAAATGTTGCCAAGCATCTATTGGAAAACGGTCACACATTGGGAAACATTGAAGACAATTTGAGTGTGTTGCAGAGTTGCAAAAAGGGTAACCTAATGAGTGCATGGGAGGAGTTGTTTATTTTCAAAGAAAAATGTAGGGATAGGGATAAATTGATCAATGAACAGGTAAATTTTGACTCTGGTGGCACCCTATCGCAATATGTTCAGTATGTTTCAGGTTACCAATGGGGTTTAGTGTAGTTTTGAGTTAGGAAATTCTTTGTATTTTAATTTGTTTTGTTTTATTCTTTTGTATGTTGTATTATCTATGCATATGTATATTTTTATTTTATTTATTTTGGTTCATCGATTTATTTGATAGTTTTTGATTATTTTTCATGTGTGTGCGCTTTGATTCTCCATTGGTACAATTTGGACCAATAGCAGTGAAGATGGAAGTCATGTGACTATGACGTCATTTGTCTCTGTATTGTTGTCCGCCATGTTGGATTCTGTCATTCTCTCTTTGGGCCTGATGATGATCGGTGTGTCCGGTCGAAATCGATTGCCATTTTCCATCTTTTTGATATATTTACCGTCTGTATTCTTTGCAGTATAAGTGTAAATATATATTTTTGAGTGTTGTAGACGTTTGTTTTTCATTTCTGAACGCAAAAAAGATAAGGTTAAAGTAAGATGGTTAGGATTTAATAAGACGGAAGATTCTTGGATACCTAAAAAGGATCTAATATAATGATAGAGCATCATTTTGGGTTGAACCATTACAAAGGATGGAGATAATACCGCAAAAAGACAATTTTACTATTAATAATATAGATGAACTCACAGTGGATGGTTCTCAATTCAATACTGGGAAACACGGTGTTTTGTTACCAAACACGGTGCGTTGTCTGGTTACCGGTCCTTCCAATTGTGGAAAAACAAATGTAGTATTCAATTTGATTACAAACCCTAAAGGCTTACGTTTTAATAATTTATATGTATTTTCAAAGTCACTACAACAACCGAAATATCAGTTATTGGAACAAATACTCAATAATGTACCTGAAGTTAAATATTTTAAATTTAACGCGAGCGAGAGTGTCATGCAACCGCAAGAGGCTAAACCATTCTCAGTATTCATATTTGACGATGTATCTTGTGAAAATCAAAATACAATAAGGAATTACTTCGCCATGGGTCGACATAACAACATAGATAGCATTTATATTGGTCAAACTTACAGCAAAATACCGAAACAGCTCATTAGAGACAATGCAAACATGTTAATTGTATTTAAACAGGATGAAACCAACCTAAAACACATATATTATGACCATGTAAGTGCGGATATGCCATTCGAACGATTTAAAGAGTTGTGTGGAAAGGCTTGGGCTGAAAAGTATGGGTTTTTAACAATTATAAAGGAACAACCGCTAAACAATGGTCGATACAGGATAGGATTTGATAAATTTATACTAATACACTGATCATGATGTAAAACATTCATTGTTGTACAACACGTCTTGCTACAAACATGGTTAACCAAGAAAAGTTAATAAAGGAAATAAAATCACTTAGTGATTCTATTCGGGATAAAAACAGAGCATTAAAATTAGGTATTAGCGAAAGGGAGAAATTTCTTGAATCTACTTTTAAACCTATTACTGAACCCTTGAAACAATTAAACAAAACATTTGCTAAACCCGTTTTGGAAGGAGATGCAATTGCACCTATTACAAAGTTTGAAAGAGAAAATATAAAATCAGAAGATTTTAGTGATGAAGACCTGGAATCCTCTACATATAGTGGTTTTACCGGTGAAGAACCTGAAAGAGAGCTAGAATCACCAGACTATAGTGGTATAAGAGAATTATATGAAGTAAAAGCTAAAAGAGGACATGAAGATGTATCAACTGCTAGTGAAGAGGAAAAAGAAGAAGAAGCAAGGGAAGGTCCGTCAAACATAAGCTTGTTGGGTGAAAACATTCATAACAAAGGACCTTTAGGAAGGAAATACATGATAAAAATGTTAGCTGGAATAAATCCTAATAAAAACTACCATAGTTATGGAGTAAGATTAACAGAAGAAGGTTTAATGGTTGGTAATAGCCCGGTAAACATTGATGAAGATGATAATATTATTGTTGGTAATCAAAGATATAAGGGCACAAGAGGATTATTTGAATTATTATTTGAAAAAAAGCCTTTAGAATTGTTAGTTAAAGAAGAAGATATGGAAGCATATAAACAGATTTTGGAACACACCAATGCATACAGGAGGAAGTATTTAGCTGACCAGCCAGTTTTTAGATCTAGGTCTTTAAAATATAGAGTATTTGTATCCAAGTTAATACCAACAACGAGAAGACAACCAATGCCGATAATGCCAAGAAAACCTGTAAAACGAAGGTTTGTGTCATCCACTTTGGATATAAGTGCTCCAGAACCAAGAAAAAGAAACAAATCTGTTACAGGTACAGGTTTAATGAAGAAACTATATAACACAAATGTGATTTATTACAATAATATCAATAAATTGGTGGATAGAATGAAACTAATACATGAAGCTAAAGAAGCGGGTCATACTGGATTGGAAAACGAATGGGTGGCTTTAGTGGATGAACTCCGAAACCGTGGGGTAATCTCATAAAAATGCGTTACTCCCTAGATTACTATTCAGTTGCACCATGAGTGTCGACAAGTTCGGACGTTACTCCTCGGATGGGTTATATTACGCAAATAATTTAAAAAGAGGAGCTGGTTTACCACAAACACCTGATGGGGATTATGATATAACTAATAAAAGGTTAAAAAACATAAAAGATCCCACAGATGAAAACGATGCAATAAATTTAAAAGTATTAAAAGAAAAGATATCACCAACATTAAGACTACAGAAAAACACATATGACGCAGGTAATCATAGAATTGTCAATGTTGGTAAGCCAAATCAAAACGCTGATGCAATAAACAAAGGTTATTTATCATCAGAATTAAAAAATACGTTAAAATTCAATGGAAAAACGTATACTGCTGAAAATAAACGTATATCCAACGTAGATGACCCTAAAGATGCAAAAGACAGCGTAAATAGACGCTATTTACATTCATTAATACCTGAAAAGACAAAAGATGGTTTTTCTTTTTATAAATTTGTTATTAACGATATAGGTTATCCGAAAAATGAAAATGATGCTGTAAATTTAAAATATATAAAAGATCATTGTATTACACGTGATGTAGGAGTTATTGATTGTCTAGGTAATTGTTTAGCGAATGTTAAAGATGGTTCGGCACCATCAGATGGTGCAACAGTGGGTCAAATGAAGGAAACTTTAAAGCAAGAAACATCTGGATTTGTAAAACAGGATCAAGTAGTATCACGGTCGGGTGATGTGTTTGTACAAGGAAATGAAAAGTTTATTTTACTTGAACAAAAAAATAATGTTTGGGATTGCAAAGACATGAAATTATCAAATGCGCATTTAGCTACAGATGCTCATGATGTTCCGATTTTATCACAAGTTTTACATACTAATCCAAACAATTATCATAGAAGTTGGTTGGGTACAAATAGAAGAATAATTGACATATTTCCAGGTATCGATGATTACGATTGTGTTGTAGTAAAACAATCTTTAATATTAGACAAACCAAAAGGTAGTACTTTCAATGCGAAAAATAAGAAAATAGGTAATTTGGCACAAGGAACAGATCCAAAGGATGCTGCAACTGTAGGACAAACATTACAATATGATAGTGCAAATCAAGAGTTTATTTATAATACCAAAAGATTTAAATTAATGGATGTAAATGATTATCAAAATATATTAATTGCAGATCCAAATTCATTTAGCGGATTTAGAAAATTGTCTGGTGAGGAATTTATTCATAAAAATCATGTATTTAGAAATGAAGCAGACAGATCATTAATTAGTGCAGATTTAAAATATTTTAAATGTCCCGGGAATGATGCAAATGTAACTGATGAAGACTAAGAATTTGTATAAAAACTGATATGGGTTAGAAATCGGGACTAATATTATAAAAATGGGTTACACTCTAGAATGTTATTCAGTTGCACCATGAGTGTTGACAAGTTCGGACGGTATTCATCGGATGGATTATATTACTTTAATACTTTAAAAAGAGGTGTTGGATTACCACAAACACCTGATGGAGATTATGATATTAGTAATAAACGGTTAAAAAACATTAATGATCCCACAGATGAAAATGATGCAATAAATTTAAAAGTATTAAAAAAAGAGATAGTACCAACACTGAAATTAGATAAAAACACATATAACGCGGGTAATCATAGAATTTCCAACGTTGGTAAGCCAAATCAAAACGCTGATGCAATAAACAGAGGTTATTTATCATCGGAATTAAAGAATACGTTAAAATTTAATGGAAAAACGTATAATGCTGAAAATCGGCGTATATCCAACGTAGCAGACCCTGTAGATGAAAAAGACAGCATAAATAGACGCTATTTACATTCTATAATACCTGAAAAGACAAAAGATGGGTTTTCTTTTTATAAATTTGTTATTAACGATATAGGTTATCCAAAAAATGAAAATGATGCTGTAAATTTAAAATACATCAAAGATCATTGTATTACACGTGATGTAGGAGTTATTGACTGTCTTGGTAATTGTTTAGCGAATGTAAAAGATGGTTTTGCACCATCAGATGGTGCAACGGTGGGTCAAATGAAGGAAACTTTAAAACAAGAAACCTCCGGTTTTGTGAAACAAAACCAAGTAGTAACACGTCAAGGAGATGTATTTGTACAAGGAAATAAAAAGTTTACTTTACTTGAAGAAAACAATTATGTTTGGGATGGTAAAGGAAAGTTATTGACAAATTTAGGTATTGGTGAAAAGCCTGGTGATGCTGTTACTTATGAACAGATAATACAATTAGAGCCAACTGGAAAAAAATGGTGGAATTGTGATAACAAACGATTAACAAATGTTGCAGACCCTGATTATGCCGATAACGCTGTAACTGTTAATTTTCTTGTTAAAGTAATAGGTAATTTATTATTTGATATGCATAATTATATTGTAGCAGGACAACATAAACCTATTGACGAAAAAATGAGAAATACATGGATTAAACAAGAAATTCTTTATAAATATTTTTTTAATCATAACACACAAAAGTTTAGATCATCAGATTGGGGTACTTTTGATATTTAACTAAATAACACCATATATTACATCATTTATGTGCAACCTGTCATAGAGGTAACACATGGGTTACGCTTTTCAAATATAAAAGACAATCATGGCGTTTCATTACACCAGTCCATATCGAGACACTATACGGAAAGGAGGCGGTATCACGTCCACAGCGGTTTCTCTGTTAAGTAAAGCTTTAAATCGTATTCCAGTAGGATCTATCGTAAACAGAGCAATAGACGCTTTACCATACGAATTTCACATACCGGGAGGTTATCAGTATTGCGGACCAGGAACTAAATTAAAAAAACGACTGGAAAGAGGTGATCCAGGCATAAATAAGTTAGATCAGGCTTGTAAAGAACACGATATCGCATATTCCACGTTTACCGATTCAAAAAATAGGTCAATCGCTGATAAAAAGCTAGCGAATATAGCTTGGCAACGAGTAAAGTCTAGTGACGCTAGTATTGCGGAAAAAGCAGCAGCTTTAGCGGTAACAGCAGGTATGAAGGCTAAAACAGCGGTAGGAGGTGGAAAAAGGAGGGGTAAGAATAAAAAAGGATCAACCAAGAGAAAACATGGTGGTAATATTAGACTAAAAAGACGTTCTCCGAGGAAAAATAATAAAAAACCGACAATATGGTCAATGGTAAAAAACGGGGCTGGTCTATACCTAAGACCGTATCGTGCATATTAAATAAAAGAAATCAATTGGTTATACCACATAAAGCGTTGACTAATGTTGAATTATTTAAATATATTTCCTGTTTAAAAATACCATTTTTCCGCGGAGTATTTATGAAAGACAGTTTACCAAAGAAAATATGGAAAAATGAGACTGGAATCGTAAATTTGGATAATACTGAAGGGTCCGGCACCCATTGGGTGTGTTATAAGAAACTAAATAGTAATGTATATTATTTTGATAGTTTTGGAAATTTGCCACCACCTAAAGAACTTGAACATTACTTTAAATCTGCTAAAAACATATATTACAACTATAAAAGAGAACAACCTGATAATACTTCAATATGCGGCCATTTATGTTTGGAATTCCTAGCTAAAAGTATCAGTCACTATTGAGATGTCTTCCTATACGGTATCATTAACAGGAAAATCGTCCACTTTACGAAGTATCCTTTTTCCAGCGTTACGCTTGCAAAAAGGAAGATTTTGGGAGGCAGCACTGTTGGATTTTACAACTTACAACTCTATTCCCAATGTTACGGAAGGTAAAAATAACTTATTGCATTATTATAAAGGAAAAGATGCCAGTGGTAAGTTAACAGACTTAGAAGAGTGCAGTTTACCCACAGGTTCTTATGAAATTGATCATATTAATGAATTTTTGCAAAATAAAATGGGAAAAGACAATATATCGCTAAAAGGTAATAATAATACAATGAAAGCTGAGCTTACTTCAAAATATTATATAGATTTCACTAAGCCAAACTCAATTGGTGATTTATTAGGATTTCCCAAAGATGGAGCAATTTTAGAACCAAATAAAACACATTCCGGTAAACAAACTGTAACAATATTAAAAGTCAATAGTATAGACATAACTTGTAACATTATACAAGGAGCTTACAGAGATGGAGCAAATACTCATATAATACATACTTTTTACCCCAGTGTACCACCTGGATTTAAAATTGTTGAAAAGCCGCAAAACCTGGTATATCTACCTTTGAACACCACTTTCATTTCAGACATCGTGTTGAACGTATTGGATCAAGACGGTAACTTGATAGATTTCCGAGAAGAGCCTATTACGGTTAGATTACATTTAAAATCAACACTTTAATACAAAACCATGGGTTTAACATTTAAAAGCGAACAACCTACGGGAATCCGCATTAGTAGCTCTTCATCTGTGGAGGAGTTAACACGCGAGAACATTCGTTTCTTAGAGAGAATTGGATTAAAAGTAACCGATAATGGATATACTGGATATAGCTCAGGGTCCAACATTCGACGAAACCCTATGGGAAAAAGAATATCACACCCACAACCCTTACACTTCATCAAAATTAAACAATAACGATGAAATTCGTATTCCCATACAAAATCAAGACATTTACACACTACCATGTGAAAGTTACTTGTATATTGAAGGAAAAGTTACTAAAAAGGACGGTACTACTACTGGTACAACAGTTCCATTTATAAATAATCCCATGGCTTTCCTGTTTGATGAAATTAGATATGAAATATCAGGTGTAACAGTTGATTCTACTAAAAAAGTAGGTATTGCAACAACTTTAAAGGGATTAACATCTATATCACCTAATGAAATTAATTTAATACAACCTGCAGGATGGGTTTTACCTGCAAAAGACACAATCACTCCAGATACAAATGGAAATTTTGATTTTCATATTCCGTTACGTTTGTTGCTTGGTTTTGCTGAAGATTATAGGAAAATAATATTAAACGTTAAACAAGAATTAGTTTTGTTGAGATCTTCAAACGATAAAGATATTATTAAAGCTCCAGACGGTACAACAGATGCAACTTTAGAATGGAAATTAACATTAGACAAAATCGTATGGAGAGTTCCACATGTAAAATTAGCTGACGAGCATAGAATGCTACTATTAAGAAAGTTAAAGGCTGATCGTGATATTGTAATTCCTTTTAGAAGTTGGGAATTTCATGAACATCCCAGCTTGCCAACTACGGATCGACACACTTGGACAGTTAAAACATCTAATTATGTGGAACGAGCCAGGTATATTATATTTGGTTTACAAACAGGCAGAAGAGACACCATCACCAAACATGCAGGCCAATTTGATCATTGCAACTTGAAAAATATTAAAGTTTATTTAAATTCACAATTTTTTCCATACGATAATTTAAATGTGTCATTCGCTAATAAAAAGTACAGCATATTGTACGATATGTATGCAAGATTCCAAAGTTCATATTATGGTAAAACGAATGCACCTTTACTATCACCAGAAAAATACTTAGATGGTTACCCTATAGTTGTAATCGATTGTTCTAAACAAAATGAATCGGTAAAATCATCAAGTGTAGATATAAAAATAGAAATGGAATTCAACGCGCCTATATCGGCTAATACAACTGCATACTGTTTAATTCTACATGATAAAATCGTAACATACACACCTTTAACTGGAATTGTTAAAAATGTATTGTAAAAGACCGGTTTTCCTACATTCCAATGCATTCCGCGAGTATAAAAGCAGAGCGTTCAGCTCGCTCCTTATCAGTTTGTTGCCTGTTGTTGTATGGGTAGCATCTTATTCAATATGGCTTCTCCTAGTGGTACACAAGAAAATGTAGTAGATATTGAGAAGGAGATATCCGACTTTTTAGATCTTCAAGGTAAACCGGAGGGAGATGAACACAACGCTTGCGGACAACTCCACGCCAATAATAATGTTGAGGAAAAAGGTAAAAGAAGAAAGAATGCACACAAGAGGAAAAGGGATATTGAAGATAATATTTCTCCTAACATATTAAGTGAGGTATTCTTGCGAATATTTTACCCAATCTCTTCCAGTTTGGACAAAAGTGTTTTAATCGGTGTTATGAAATCTACAGATTATTCCCCTACTGTAATTTTAACTCATGGACCCAAAATGATTTTGTTTACGGACACTGCTTGGGAATCGTTTATGAAACACTTGCATCTGCTAGAATGCTATTTAAGTAGTAACATGTTTGGAAGAAAGACAAGAGTAGGCCTTTTGGATTCAAATGTGGAAATCGATATTGTTAAACATCGTGGTGATCATCAGTTGCGGTTTAGAGACACAACAAGACATGATAACAAGATTCAACTTAATCGAGAAGAGTTTTTTATTCTAACTTGTGCAACTGAACCAATAACGAGATACTTGAGACAACTGGTGTTTTCAAGTTCAATTACTAAAGATTATCTGGAAGACACTTTGGACAAACAACCGGACGCACCTATATTGTACGGACCTGTAGATACTTCTATATTCAATAGGGTTCCTCATGAAGTACAAATGTGGAGACAATTGGAAAAGTACGCTCAACTACATAAGACATCAGTAAAACATGAAAAAGAGGAAGAAGAAGGAGGAGAAGAATCAAGTGTTAGTGATGAAAATGAAAACAAGGAAAATGTAAAGATGGAAACCTAAATGACAATTAACTACACAGCAATGGTTAATTTTTAAAACAATATCAAACACTTTGTGGGGTTAGGCCTACCGGGGACGGTGCCCACGTTAAATATACACCAACGCGCCAACAACTGTACGGCCGGGTATAAAAGTCGTACCTACCGTGGTGTGGAAATCAGTTGACCTTTGGACTTCGTCATGAGCAGACGAGTGATCTTCGCAATGGACAAGGAAGAAGAACAAGTAAAGTCCAAACCTGGTATAATTGAGTTCCAAGCGTTTCGGGGTAATGATGATAGATTTATCATAAAAGAACTTGTGTTTTTCGACATCAATACAAGTGTTCCTTATTCGTTTTTATTTAAACCACCATGTTCTTATTCATCTTTAACTAGTAAAGCCGCTACTACCAACAGATGGATTTCAAAACACTTCCATCATATCGATTGGTATGATGGTTTTACAAGTTATATGGACTTGTATCACATTATGCATCACTTTTCAGACAAGTTTACCAATATTTACACAAAGGGGCTGGAAAAGAAAAGATGGATCGAAGGATTTACTCATGTTCCGGTTAATGATGTGGATTTGGATAAAAACTACAAGTATACGATGGAAAATGTTTGTATTTGTACTAAAAGTCCAGAACATGAAAAAGATAGACATTGCGCTTTAAAAAACGCCTATAAACTCGCATCTTACCTTCAAAGTGGGGAAATGGGGAGTGGTGGGGGTAACGGGGGTTATATAAGTGAGGAGCAGACCGGGACCTGGCATGAGTATTACTCGAGATTCCGAGACGACAACATCTCCCAGCAAGAAGACGAAGAAGACGATCTATAACTTGACCATGACATCTCACCAGTTCCTGCAAACTTTGGTTGAGCAGTTCAATGCTCACTCCAAATCTACCATACTACCCGTCAAGAAGTGTTCCGAACTTAAAGACGAGAAGCACTACATTATCCACGCCATGAAGAAGATGGAGACTACAGTTGGAGAGGCCATCTGCTGCAGTCTTAGCGAGGCACCATTCACTCCGGGGGATGAGCCCAAGTTCCAAGTCTACCTGCCGAAACGGTTCGTCCATCTCCTCCAGAACGAGGATCTGCGCTCCATCCAACCCGGCTGTCTCTACCTGGTTTCCCACGGTTGCACGGGTAGCAATTCCACCGAGTTGACCATCCATATCGCCGACAAGCAGCAGTGTTAGATTTAAGTTTTACTGTTGTACATATGTTATTGTAATGTTTTATAAATAAATAAATCATAAAAGACAAAAAAAAGAATACAAAAAGACGAAAAATGCAACATATCAATATGTGAAGTTTGTCACATATTGATATGTTGCATTTTTTTTTAAACTTCGCGGGTGACCTTGACCTTTGACCTTTGCTTTCACAGTTACCCCCACCACCAAGCTAAAGGTCAAACCTGCTTCGACGCAAACAGCCCCACCACTTTTTCATAGTACCCCCAAGCGCTGTGCCTTAGCTTCATTTCAACTCCGACGGTCAACCGTACAACATCAAGATGTCTCTCAATGTAAGTTGTGCTAGTTACGAGGAGGTAACCATTAAGACTCAGCAGGAGTTGAACGACTTGTACAAGGAGTTGCAGCTGATGGTGGCGCGAGGCTACCGTATAAATGTGCAAGTCTACGCTTGCAATATACGCAATCTCCGACACCCAAAAGAAGAGTCTGAACATTACTCTTCTCCAGCGGCTTCATCACCGACGTCCATGAAGACTGAAGCGAGCCAGACTTTGGATTATTTCAGCTGACTAGTAGTTGTCTTCCTTCTTCTTACCATTGTAGAATATGTTTATTTCTTTATTATATTAAAGATGTAAAAGAGAAAAAACACCTATCTTGTTACTGACATATATGCTCAGTAAGAAGATAGGATTTTTTAAAACACAATTTGAATGACCTTGAAACTTCCCCCACCACTTGACTGTCAATATACATGACACATCACAATTCCGGGAAAATAACGTCCTGCTCCCCCACTCCGTCCAGCTGTCTCACAGTCGAGTTTTGGCCAGATAGCGCTATGGAGTCCAAGAAGGAGGTTGTCAACAAAACCGATGATCAACAATTGTGGGACTCCTCTATTACAGAAGAAGAATTACATTCAGCCGTCGAAGCTGTCCAGGAAAAGGAAAAAAACCTCAGGCGGCTCTGGTTGGCTCAGATGGATATTTGCGGATCTGTGCCGCGTGATGATTTTGAACTTCAATGTCAGATGGCGATTACCCAGCAACTAGAAGAAGCCGAAAAGGAGCTAAGGAGTGGAGGTACTATCCAGGCGGAGGTGAAAACTGAGAAACATGAAGAATATAACGAATATGATGATTAAACGTACTGTTGATCCCAATTCTTTTAGTTTTAAGTGGTTATGTTATAAATAAATAGAAAAGTTTCCTTTTTTAAAACTCCATTTGGATGACCTTGAAGTTTCCCCCACCACTCTGTTATACCAGCATTGCTCGCTGCAACAAGCATCATTCCTCCTCCAACAACCATGGCGGACACACCTGCTTGCGATGACGTGTCTTCCACCGAAGATGTACCCACTACAAGTTGGAAATTGACAATCGACGACGTGCATTATTTAGAAACCATCTGCGATTGGATGAAGTCTATTCTCCTCGACAACCCGGGAATAAAGCTCAAGGTCACTTTAGATTATGATTGGTCTGAAGTTATAATGCGGCAAGACGATCAAGAATCAGATCACAGTGGAGGTCAACAATCACCGGAGTATTTGTCACATTTACCGTTGTCAACCATATATCCTACAAATGAGGTGGAAAGGGAAGAAGAGGAGCATGGGGTTTAGAGTTTCTTATTTTTTAAAACCCAATTTGGATGACCTTGAGATTTCCCCCACCACTTTCCATATACCTAGAGTGCGCAGAGCCAGACAGTCAGTCGCTTGGTGTCCGTCGTAGGGTGCACATCGCTGTTGCTACTCCAATTCCTGACAATTTGGGGTAGTTCACGGTCGCCACACTTCTACTCTGGAACGACATCAACTTGTAGTATTTCTGTGTTTTGACTCAAGGTCATCACACTTTAACTCTGGGATGGTTTCAACTTATAGTATTTCAGTGTTTTTGACTCAAGGTCATCACACTTTAACTCTGGGACGGGATCGACTTGTAGTATTTCTGTGTTTTGACTCAAGGTCACCACACTTTAACTCTGGGACGGGATCGACTTGTAGTATTTCTGTGTTTTCACTCAAGGTCATCACACTTTAACTCTGGGGCGGGATCGACTTGTAGTATTTCTGTGTTTTTGACTTAAGGTCACCACACTTTAACTCTGGGACGGGATCGACTTGTAGTATTTCTGTGTTTTCACTCAAGGTCATCACACTTTAACATGTAACTTTAAGGTAGCACCAAAACGGTGCTACCCGGCTTGACATTTTCAAGTTTCCCAAGGTCATCACAGTTCCCCCACCACTTCCCATATACCTAGAGTGCGCGGGGCCGGACAGTCAGTCGCTCGGTGTCTGTCGTAGGGTGCGCATCGCGGTTACAGTAATGATGAAACGCGGGAGTTGTATCGGTTCAAGGTCACTCGAGCGGTGTCACATGACGGTTTAGGCAGAGTCACGTTGCAAACTTTGAGTTTCCTTGGCACTTTTGCTGTTTCTCGTCTAATTTCGCTCCAAGTCGTCAAGGTCATTGAAACCTGACTAAAACTCGGAGCGTAGTGCGAGAAACAGCAAAAGTGCCTAAAAATTTTAGGTTTCAGCGTGACCTTGACCTTTGTGACATCGATGACGTCATAATGGTGACGTAAGGGGTGATGACGTCATCGCCACGTCATTTCTGCAACGTCATGGGTGTGACGTCACAGAATGACGTAATTGGTGATGACGTCATCGATTGCGTCATCGATGACGTCATCGATGACGTCATCGGTGGGGTCATTGACCTCGATGACGTCATCGCTCAGGTGACCTTGAACTGAGCCAGCTCCCGCGTTTCTCCACTACTAAACATGCTTATAGTCCAAACGGTAGGTCAAATTAAATGTCAACCGCGTGACGGGTGGATTTAACAGGTTCGGGTAGTAGCGTTATTTTTTAAGAACTGTTTGACTCGGTCAACGTGTAATTTTATACTTCGGTTTCTTCTATACTATTTCGACTATTGATTTCTAAGGTGCATATAGCACCAATGCTCAAGTAGGATTAATATTTTGTTCTTAGCGGAAAACTTAATTTAAATAAAGTATGCCATACATATAGTCGAGTAAATTCGTATGATAACCCTAGAAAAATTGCTTTAAATTGTTTTATTTGTTATTTTGACTAACAATTATGTGAATATAACAGGAAAAAAAGTCTAAAGAAATCGGAGTCTCGGAAGTCCAAAATTCAAGATGGCGTCCAAGACTTTTGTCTAATACTTTAATAGTGTTCTTTTAACCAATTATTTTTTAGATGTATGTCTAGTTTTCCTTGAAACAATCAATAATACGTCTTAAAATAAAGAAAACAAGCTAAAATTCAACATAATTATTTTATTTACTGGAATAAGTATTATATTTATGAAGGCAGCCTTAACCTACCTTACATTATTTTTTTATTAAAAATAACGCCGTTACATTCTACTTGATAGCCACACTTGCTATAACGGTCGTGGTCAGCAAATCAGTAATCATTCTTATCAAGTTCTACAATGTTATGATCACTTTGTAAATTGTCACATTGTTCCCCAAGCTGGCAAAGTCCACAAGCTATAGCACAAGTTAGCCAATACTTTTTGCAGGAGCACCGACAATTCTATCAACCAGAGTAGAGCAGTTGCAGTGAACGATTCTTAAAAGACTCTCTGGAGTGGCACTTTTGGTCATCATGATTGGAGTCAAACATCCCTTTGAAATCTTCGATTCCCATCTCAAAGGATCCTCGTCATTTTCCTTCGCCACCCATGCAAGAATTTGATAATAGGATCGGCGGCAATGCATTTTTGCAACGGATTCAGTAGGGGGAGAATGTTAAGTTTCACAAATGACGTGGCGTTCACAAATTTTCTTTGTTGAAAAATTGAATCTTTATTTCCCCAGCGAGTTATCAGGTGTTCCCCCATACAAAATAGAAATTGCTTTAACACCAATATCATCAACGATTTCTTCGGTCTGATTAGGCCACATGAAGTTTCTTGTAACATTAGGTCACCTTTGACAAATTTCTGAAATATACTCTCTTTTTTCCAATGACATGAAACCGAGAGGTTGTATCACACCTGTTATGACATGTATGAACAGTAGTAGCATTGACTATGTACACTTAGTGTACATAGTCAATGGTAGTAGCTTGGAACACAACTCATCTCCAAGCTTTTCTTTCATTTCAAAATGACAAAAACTTGAATTTTTCCTAAACTTGTTTTAAATTCATTCTATCTCTGTTAGATCTGTAGTACAATGCTTTTCTGTGGAGTTTGGCATGGTATATAAGTAGGATAAGTAGATCTGTATATTCTCCTATCTCTGTAGTTGGTTTTATTTCAGATTTGGTGACAACTGCAGCTAAAACAATGCTTACGTCGCATCTTTCGGTGCATTAATAACATTACATCCTTCTTTTTTAACTGAAGGCTCATGAAATCAACCAGTCTCTGTTTGTTTTTCTTTGCTGATAAAAAATTTTCTTTTCCTCCAGAAAACTCTGTTTCAGGAGAACAAATTTCAACTAGATTCAAGTTTTCCCCTCTCCTTAAATGGGTACAATAATCTTTTATGTTCGGCTCAGGTGGACAGCTATCAAACACAACAGTGGTTCCTACATCATACAAACGAATCACAAAATTTACATTATGATGTTGATATTTCCCAAAGGTTTGGCCCACTATGCAAGGTATCCTGTGAATCAATCAAATCTTTTTGAATCAAAAAATGGGGTTTTTGCGGTTTTCTTATGTAATTTTCTTTAATTAATTTTTTTTATTTTTACCACTGGAATTAGCTAAAAACACACAATTTAGTATATTGAAGCTTTATCTCCATTGGTTACCATGATATTAGTCAGAGACAGTACATTGTATTTTGGGGCTCCAATAATAATGTTATGGGGAATAAGGATGAGTTAATATTTCACTTATTAACAGAATATTTTGGGATGAAACATGGTATTTAGCTTCATTTGGTTGAGATCCATCCATTTATGGTAAAAAAATCTCAGTTTTTGTAATCATCATGGCAGCAAACCTGCATACTCTTTTCCCATGTTAATCATATTATGGAGAATAGGTAAACTCCTTTATTTGTGGACAGATTTTGATGAAACTTTGTATAAGGCTTCATATTGTTGAAATAATGTTTTTAACATCCCATGGCAGTTAACCTGCATACTCATTCCTATTGTGTTTATGGGGAGAATACAAAATATCAGATTTCTTAGAAATTCGCTGAGTACGCAGGTCTGCTGCGACGGGGGTATTTAATATTCTCAACCACCACTGAAGACAATTTAAAGATTCTAATTACTAAACTGTATGCTTTGTAATGCTTGAAAACGTGGGTATGGTGAAGAATACAATTCATTTTCTCTTTGTAAAGTAAAAAATCGTTTTTTGCACATTTTAAATTCTATAAACTGAACACTGTTACTGTTTATTAATTGCCTTGATTCATGAATGATTTCTAGATAATACAGTTCCACAACATTGCACCAAATTCGATCGAAATTGGAAGTTCAGAAAAAATTTACGATAGTTATAGACGTTATTAGTAAAGTTTAATAATTTTTAAAATTTCTGGGCGCCATATTGAAAAAAGCTGATTTCCGAGATTCCGATTTTATTAGACTTTTAGTATATTATTCAATACACTTATGGGAGGTGAAATCCATCAAAAAACCTTTTAAAGCATTTTTTTAGGGTTAAGGTGTTTTATTTCATATCTTAACTAGACTAATACGAGATAATCGTATTTATTACGATATTAGAATCCACTATACAGGGTGTCCCTGATCTCCGACCTGGCCTGAAAACAAGCAAAATATCATATTCAAAATTTGAGTTTTGATTCCCTAAAACCGTTTAAATGATCATAAAAACTTTCACAGCCTACATGCAGAGAGACAAAGCCCATCATTGGTAACATATCCATTAATCTCTAATTATACAAAAAAAGATGAACTTCTATATGTGAATTGGTTTAAGACAAGTGATTAAACTCAGTGTGAAGTTCAAGATATAACTCTAGCCCAAATAAATTAGGAATTGTGTTCCTAGGAAAAAAAATGAATTCTCATATTCTAATAAATCTTTTTACAATAGTAAAAATCGTATGATTGTAAGTGGTAAATTTAAGTAAATAGTTGTCATGTTGCATACAGAGAAAACTTTCCAGAAGGCGTGTTCCTCATTAAATATAACTTAACGCAGTTTGCGGCTACAAATTGTTAGCAGATATCGTAATTGAAACAGGATATTATTCAAAGCAAACAAAGTTTAACAAGGAGAACCCGTCACACAAGCCTTGAGAGGTTGTTGTATTACGAGGCACGTGGCTACGCTGCTGTCATCCTAGAACTGTACCCACGCATATTACCAGGTGAGGAAAACCATGTTTAACCTTGGCTATATTACAAGGCAGTGTGCTTTTTACAGTTACCCACGAATCTTCTTACATTAGTGGATTTCATTTTCATTGTTTAACCTCTATACAAGGTTTGAGTTAGTGTTATGTTATCGAAAAGTGGTTATAGTGGTTTCATTTTGCATTTTACTGCTGTAATACCTGGTTAACCGAGCCTTGTTTGTTGGTTTTAATTCACTTTTGTTATAGTGTCATGGTAAGAAAGCTATTAAAGTTCACCAACAACCAACTATACGTCTTCACAGTTAACAGCTGTTTCAAAAATTATGCTTAACATTTTTTAATGTTCCTTTATTTTTGTACACATTTTATTGTTATTTCGTTACCAAAATAGCAACCCATAAGACCAATGCTAAATATTAAGATTTTCAATCTTAAATTTTGTCCAAATTCGATTTTTGCTGGGATTGAGACAGTTTCTAAACTTATTTTTGGACCAAAACACTCTTAAATGCAAAGTTTAAGCAAAATCTACCCGCTAGATGTCGAGTTCGTGAAACACAAATCCCTTCAGACAGTGCTCGTATCATAGTACAGGATTAAATGGCAAGCCATTGCTCTTTCATTTTCCCAAGGCCAAGTATAGACTAACCAATAACCCAGTTGGATCCCCAAGTAACCGATTGAAGCAGCATGGCTCTGCTGCTGACTGACTTGTTACATTTCACACTAACAACTAACAAAAACAGAACAACAATCTCGAACCCTCTCAAAGCCAAGTACCAGCAAACACCTTACAAAGTTACTATAAATAAAAAATCAGGAATTGTGTCCCAGCGATGGTTTAAATTCAAGAATTGTGAGGTAATTTCGCAATTTGTACAACCAGAGCTGTCCGGTCTCTTACTGCCTGCACACTTTGTCATAAACCAAGATGTTCGGCTACAGCTCATAAGTGAGTACTACAACCAACCGATAAACACATAGTAATAAACATTCGATTACATGTCGGCCCTAGTGAAATGCCAATGACCACGTTGCTAGGCCTCAGCTGTAATAAGATGACATGAGCTGCTACAATATAGATACAATGCACATGGTTCATTTCCTAGACAATTGCTACGGATGGCAACGGGTTTACATAGTGATTGTAAATACATTATTATTTTTTATTTTAATAATAATTTCCTTTGTGGTTTCCTTAATAATCTTAAATTAAAATTTTTAACAATGCAAATTTTAATTTCTTTTGAAAAAAGTGAAATTTTTTTCTAATTTTAAGTGTTTTGAGAGTTTTTACAAGTTTTTGTATCAATTTACGAGATGTAAAATAAAGATGTTACCGAAATAATTTCATATAACTACTGGGTATTTTAAGATGCTATGACCCTAGGATGAGAAGATAATTTTCTAACAAAGGAAAATAAGTAAATCTTTTTTTAATGTGTTGTTTTGAATATTTACCGAGATAAGGTAATATTTGGTACACTCTAAAAACAATGTTCCTGTATGGATATTTTTCTCGTATCAGAAGATGAATTTTCCTTTAGCCTACCAGCAGATTGTAGATGCGGAAATATAGATTCTATAGCAAAAAATCTAAATCAGTAAGGCTGCTTCCGCACTGGCCGAACAATTGTTGGCGAACATTTGGCGAACACACAAATCAACCAACATTTCTAACGAACAATTACTGACTAAATTAATTGTATTGGAAATAAATTTCAACAAACAACTGTTCGGCAAACATTTTCGGCCAGTGTCTACCGGGGCCTAAGATAACTAACGGGCCTGCATTACTTTTTTGGTCTCATGATCAGTTGAGGCCGACTTTCACATGCTACTTCCATTTAAATGCATGGGAAAATCATGCCATAAGTTTTTATCCAATATTCTACATAAAAATTGTTAAATATTTTAGAGTCAAATTTCGTTTTAATTTTATATTAAATTACGATTATGATGATACCATTAAAGTTTCGATTTTACTTCAAAATATCATATCCATTTTTCATAAACAAACTTATCAGTCTACATTTATATGCATTTTAAATCTTAAATTGTGTGTAGTGGTTATAGAAATTATTTATAAACCCTTGCGCCGAAACCCGTTTAAGAGGGTTAATAAATATTCTTTATTATAAAATAACTATTGTTTCATTCATAAAATCGCTCAAAATATGCAAATTAATGAGTATAAACGTCAATAAAAATTAACTTTTATGTATATATACTATTGGAGCAATCATATGTCCAAAAAAATTGATCCAAATGTCAGTTTCGTGTTTTAACCATGTAGCCAGTTTGACCGTTGATTTTTTTTAACTTAGCATGAATGTGTTTCTAAACCAAAGCTCACATTGTAGACATATTAACTTTTTGAAATTAAAGATGAATTATTTTAGATTTTTTGCTATTAGATGTTAAAAGTATAAAAAAGATGATTTATAGTCATAGTTGAAAGGAATTTTTTTTTTTTTTTTGAGGGAGAGGCGGAAAAATGCATTACGCACACAGGTGGCCAGCCTGTAGTGTGGGGCTCCCCTAAAAAACGGGTTTACCCACTAAAAAACCTCCTCTACTCTTTAGGAATCTAACCTGGAATTGTTTATCACATTACGTCAGGCTAGGCCTAAATTTGGCTTACGCCCGTGGGGCTCGCTCCTTATCCAGCCGCTCGATCAAGGGGTCTGGGCCACTTCGCGGTCCAGATCGGTTTTCTTTTCCAGGAGGATGCCCCGGACGAACTGTAACAAACAATCCCAGTTGCCCTCATCCTCCAAAATCTTTTGGCAGACCGAGTCCACCGAGAATGCACCAAAGATTTGTGTGGCCTCCAGGCGGGGCCCTTCCCAACGGGGACGAAAACGGGGGAAGAATGTGTGTTCCGCATCGTCGGGAACACCCGGGCAATAAATGCAGTCCGGTGAACCGGTCTTTCCCATCCGGTTCAGGTACGACCGAAAATAGCCGTGACCTGTCAAAAATTGGGTCAGGTAGTAGTCCACCTCCCCATGTAAATAGTTGAAAGGAGGTAAAAATAATAATAATAATATTAGTTTTTTCCAAACTAAACTGTAATAAAATAAACGACTATTTTTTCTTCAAATATAACATATTTACATTTTGTCTTATAATTTATTCATTTTAGTTCCAACCAAGATCTTAAAAACTAAAATAATTGGATAACATTTGTTACCGGTATTAAAGTTTATCGGTTTCTTTTAATATTCGTTTTAAGCCTATTTGCTAAAAGAAAAAAAAATCTGAGTTGAAAATTACGTAGATTAGTCGCTTTTAATAAAATAACGCTAGTCATTATATTTTTAATAGGACTAATAAAGTATAGAATTTTATTTTAGTATAATGAATTTACCAAATGTTTAATCAGCTGATGTAGTTATTATATTCTGTTATTTTACAATTAATGTTTACTTGTAATGTTTTGATTCTATATTTTATTAAAAGAGTTCTTGTTGCGTGCATTTTACATTTATTTTATCTAATAGGTGTCACAGACAGACACAACAAGTTGGCGACGATGAAAAAAACAATGAAATAAGTGAAATGAGAATGAGTTACAGTTATTAAACTTATAGTAATTCTGAAGTCTGCCAAAAGTAAACAGCCAAGTGTGTTGTTACCATGGATGAAGATCAATTTGAAAGGTTTCTTTCTGTTCTAACGACTGCTCTCGGAAACAAACCTATTCCTGAACCTCAGATCATACCTTTTGAAAACTATGATGCCAAAAATGAGAAGTTTTCTTCATACATGGAGCGCTTTGAGAATTATTGTGAACTTAAAAATATTACTAACGACAAGAAAAAGGCTCTTCTATTGTGCTCCTCAATTGGGAAAGAACATTACAACAACCTTGCGGCACTTTCAGGTCCTGACAAGCCCATTAAAGATATTGATTTCTCTGAATTGGTGGATAATTTTACGAAGATGTTATCCCCAACAGTCTCTACCACGGTGTCACAACACTATTTCCTCAATGTTACTCAACAGTCCCACCAGTCAATCTCAGATTTTGTTGTGACATTAAAAGGAAATCTAAAAGATTGTGATTTTTATACGACTTGCACCACGTGTAAAAAGAAAATCTCTATAGCTGACTCGTTTCTTCGTACACAATTCATCAGGGGCTTGAAAGACAATTGGATCCGCGAACAACTTCTACAGGATTCATCTCTTGATGGTTTTGACGCAACTCTGAAGAAAGCAACTGCGTTGGAAGCGTCCCGATTTGAAGCAAAACAGTTGAGCAAACCTCCTGATATATCATCAGATGTTCTTTCTGACACCAACCGTGTGGATAAACGTTTTGCGTCCCTTCAAGGTAACCAAAAAAGTTATAAGAAGTCACAATCAAATGATAACAGTCGCAGTTCCAGCCCTTCTAGTCACCGATTCCAGTCTCGAACTTCACGGGGTCACATTGATTACAGATCATTGGGTATAGATGGTCTTTGTTTTAATTGTGGACGGTCAAACCATCGCGCACGTGAGTGTAAGACTGATAGAGATTCTCTTAAGTGTAAATCGTGTGGGAAAACTGGACATGTAACCAAGGTCTGCATCACCACCCTCCTGCAAAAAACAAGAACCAATACCTTGTTTCAACAGTCACAGGATGAAGAGGATGTTTATTCAGATGAGTACGGCATCAGTGAAATCAATGAAATTGAAGATTTATATGAAGTTGGTCCAGATAATGATAAGTACATGATTACTGTCACCTTGAACAATAAACCTCAGTTATTTGAAGTTGATTCAGGTGCACGTTTTTCCTTGCTCTCAGAATCAGATTTCAATAGACTTGGTCTTAATATACCCCTTCAACCGACCCGTGTCTCATTCCGATCCTACTCAGATCATGTTATAAAACCTAAAGGTAAAGTTACTGTCTCAGTTACATATGGTGACAACTCAATGGAGGCTGATCTTTTCATAGTGCCCACTGGTCATGCTGCTTTACTTGGACGAATGTGGATTCGGGGACTGAAAATAAATCTCAGTGATATAGATGGTTGCAATCACTCAGTTCTGAATCCCGTTGATGATAATACAGACCTGTCACTCGAAGACATTTTTCGAAAATACTCATCGGTTTTTGATGAAAGAATCGGTTGTGTTCCTAACGTAGAAGTCAAACTTCAACTCAGAGAAGGTGCAAAGCCAGTGTTTATCCGTGAGCGGGATGTTCCTTTTGCATTGCGGGAAAAAGTCGAACTAGAACTGAAATCTCTCGAGGCACAAGGAGTTATCAGCCCAGTCGCCACAAGTGATTGGGGCTCACCCCTAGTCGTGATTGCAAAACCAGATGGTGGCGTTAGACTGTGTGTGGATTACAAATCTGGAGTCAATCCAAAATTGGTCTCAGCTAATCACCCCATACGCCGAATAGATGATGTACTACATAGTCTCAGAGGTTCTAAATATTTCTGCAAGTTGGACCTTCATAAAGCTTACTTGCATCTGAAAGTCGACGAAGAAGGAAGCAAAATTCAAACTATATCAACTCATAAAGGCACATTCAGAATGAATCGTTTGAGTTTTGGAATAAAAACAGCACCATCAGAATTCAATCGGATCCTGTCTCAATTATTGTATGGATTGCCAAAGGTTGACGCATACTTTGATGACATAATTTGTCACGGAACTACATTGAAAGAGTGCAAGAAGAATCTAATTGCATGCTTACAACGTCTCAAAGACAATGATTTGCACTTGAGCAGAGCCAAGTGTGTCTTTTTCAAAGAAAGTATTAACTACCTTGGTCACGTTGTTTCATTTAACAAGATTGAGAAGTGTCAAACAAAAGTTAAGGCAGTTACTCAGATGCCGCGACCTCGAAATGTTGAGGAATTGAGACGCTTTCTGGGCCTGGTCACTTATTATTCAAAATTCATCCCGGACTTTTCTTCCAAATCTTATCCACTTCGAAAGCTGCTTCGAAAGGGTGTAAAATTTTTCTGGTCAGCGGATGCTGAGGCCGCATTCTTGAAACTCAAAACAGAATTGTGCAGTGACAGAGTACTTATTCCTTTCGATCCATCGAAACCAGTCATCCTTACAACAGATGCCAGCCCGGTCGGAATTGCCGCTGTACTCAGCCATGAAATCAATGGAGAAGAAAGACCAATTGCTTACGCTTCACGAGCTCTGACTCAAGCTGAAACCAATTACAGCCAGCTAGATAGGGAGGCATTAGCCGTAGTCTACGCAGTTACCCACTTCTTCAACTATATTTTCGGCAAACGTTTCATTCTTGTAACTGATAATGCACCGTTGTCACGTATATTTCATCCAGATTGTTCTCTGCCACAGATGACTTCATCACGCTTATTGCGTTATGCCTCTTTTCTTAGTGGACTCGATTATTCAGTTCGTTGCAAGAAAGGTAAAGAAAATGAAAACGTCGACTGTTTGTCTCGGTCTCACATTGCCTCATCAAATAACAAGGCAACACTATCAATGGACGAAGAAGTGAACGCTCTCAATGATGAAACCCTGCTTCATATTTCTAGCTCAGCAATCACTGCAGAAACAATCGAGAAAGAGACAGCCAAAGACCCTGTTTTAAGCGCACTGATATCCAAACTCAGGAACAGCTGCACAGATAGTTCCTACACAGTTGCGGGTAATATACTTTTCCGCTCCAATAGAGTTGTAGTTCCAAAAACCCTTCAGACAGCAATTCTCAATGAACTTCATGCATCTCACTTAGGAATCACTAAGATGAAACAGCTAGCCAGAAGATATGTCTATTGGGAAGGCCTGGACAAGGACATCGAACGTCTTGTTAAAAGTTGTGAACCTTGCGCTAAAGTACGTCACACTCCACAAAAAGCGCCATTACATCCTTGGGAACAACCGGACGAAAACTGGGAAAGAGTGCATATCGACTATGCTGGCCCTTTTGATGGCCACTTCTTTCTCATGTGTGTCGATGGAAAATCCAAGTGGGCCGAAGTTCGCATGCTTAAAAATGCTCCGTCCTCTGCAACAACCATTTGCCTGTTGGAAAATATATTTTCTGTTCACGGATATCCTTTTGTTTTAGTCTCAGACAATGCCGCAATATTTAAAAGTGACGAGTTCCAGAAATATTGCAAAGAACACGGAATTTTCCAGAAATTCAGTGCCCCAAATCATCCGGCAACGAATGGCCTTGCCGAACGCAGCATCCAGACGTTAAAAAGAAGACTTAAGGCTGCTTCAGACGATCCTGCTCCTCTGCCTAGAAAGTTGCAAGACATTATGTTCCGATATCGTTCAACACCTTTGGCATCGGGAAAAACTCCGGCGGAACTGTATCTTGGAAGGAAGATTCGAATCCGTCTTGACGCTTTGCTTCCCAACGAGAAAGCACGGACTCCATCAACTCCAAGTGCTTCTCGTGTACGTTCTCTTCAAGTGGGGGAGAGAGTTCAGTCAAAAGTTCACATTGGAAACCAAGATCTCTGGCAGTTCGGTACGATAGTAAAGAAACTGGGACAATATCACTACATTGTAGAATTGGATTCAGGTCGATGCCTAAAGCGGCACATTAACCAACTGATTGCTACGCTAGTGCCAAGGAAACAAGTGACATTCGAGCAACAACCAACAGTCATGCAGAGACGTGGTATTCCAATCCAAGAAGATCAAGCTAAAAGGAGTGTCGAGCAAATTCCACCACTACCACCTGTACCAGCTCCGGAAAATCAAGTTCCAAATCCTAGACAACCAGAGCCACCAGTAGACCAACCCAGGCCACCTCCTCCACCGACTCCACGTCGATCAACAAGAGAGCGTCGAACGCCTACCCACCTCAGAGATTATGTACTTACCTTGAATGGTTCTCCGACACTCTCCTGAGTTTTAATTCAAGTGGGGGAGAATATAATGAATTTACCAAATGTTTAATCAGCTGATGTAGTTATTATATTCTGTTATTTTACAATTAATGTTTACTTGTAATGTTTTGATTCTATATTTTATTAAAAGAGTTCTTGTTGCGTGCATTTTACATTTATTTTATCTAATAGGTGTCACAGACAGACACAACATTTAGTTACTTTAACTATGAACTTTAACTACCCTGCGAACCTATATCTAGCTTTTATTACATATTTCTCGTAAACAAAATGGGAAACTATATCATTATTATGACATTTTTCTCATCACGTGAAATATCGGCGATACATGATAAGACGGTCTATTAAATTTGAATTAGCATCCAGAAAGCTTCTTAACCTTTCTTTTCTCACTTTGCATATTTTTAACTGATCTTGTTTGGTCTTTGAATGCTTTGCTATAGTTATTTAATAAAAATTTCCCATATTTATATAACTCGTTTGAGTAGATTAATGCAAGATGTTCCACATGTTGTACAATCTGCACAGTACAGGGTGATTATAAATGAATCATCAGGTTTTAAATTGACCTTAATGCTACTCAAATACGTATATAAACTACTCCAACACAAAGAAAAATTCTTACATTTTTCGTAGATACCTCTACAAGTGCTCAATATGCCGTCCATTAGCCATGGAACACGTTTCCAATCGGTGCTGTAAATTGTCCCTAACACAGGCTAGCATTGGGAGGTTGATTAATTGTACGGCAATTCGAATTCGTTCACGGAGCTCTTGAAGCTTTTGAGGCATTGGCGGTATATAAACCTTGTCCTTTACATAGCCCCAGAGAAAAAATCGCTCACCGTAAGATCAGGAGAACGAGGGAGCCATTTGAGAAGGGCCAAGTCATTTTCATTAATGTTTTTTCTTGAATTGTAATCATTTTGAAAATGATGTACACACACCCAAAAAAATGGAAAGAATGAGTTTTGAACAGCTGATTATAAAACTTAAAAACATTTTCTTTAAGCATATGTTAAAATTATTAGGGTGGGACAAGAAATAAGCGAGATACGTGGCCTTAAAACCTGATGAATCATTTATAATCACCCTGTACAGATCTATATTTTCTTTCATCCAATCTAATGAAATGGTAGTCAACACATCTTTTTGAGGAGCCTTTAAAAGAAAAGAAATGCCTTTTCATTTTCTGTGTTTGTCAGATGTTTGAATATTCCAAGGTACCATAAAGAATTCATACAAAATCTGGTTTTAACTTCTGCAGCTCCCCTCTGTTTAATGCTTTCAAATAAATACTACCTTCTTCACACGATTCGTCTAATCGTCATATTTTATTGAATCACTACATGAACTACAATGAAGTCATTGTGAAATTTTATGAACAATGTACCCAGCAATGTATACTAGGGTCATTTTCTCCTCTTAAGAGTTGTCTATTTTGCTTGTAAAATCTTTTGCATTTAGAAATTCTTTCAAAACAATTCTTTCATTTAAGGCCTTGTCCTCGTCAACAGCATCAACTACACTAATGTCACCCTTATAAAGTTCTTTTAGTTTAAATACTCCGGTTTTTTATAATTTTATTTTAATTTAATTTTAATTGCAATTACCTCCACTTATTTGACGATATTGGCTAAAGCGCGACTCAAAGTCGTCATTATGAAATTTTCCCAAGAGAACATAGGTCTACTTAAATTTAATTTGCGTTAAAAGATATTTGATCAACTTTAGAATGGCAGATGTATTTTTATAAAGCGAAAATATTTTGTTTCGGAGCTCTATTTACCGCTGTAACTCCCGAGGTTAGTTTTTCCTTTCACAGTCAAACACAGAAAATGTGACATTTTTTAAACCACTTGAATAACTCAAAAATAAATTTAAAACTTTTGTCCTATTCAAAACTTATTGGTTCCCTGAAAGTGTCTCTTAGACACTTGCCACTAAACTTTGCTTTAGTGTTCACTATGTTCCATCACGTAATAACGATTGTTAAAATCTGTTTAGTGCCTTAAACGTCAATTTTGTTCTCTAAGCTCAAGGCTGCCACTGTTTTCGCCAAATAATTTGTAATATAATGCAACAATCTGCCTCTCTACAATACTCGAACTTTTCGAGAAAGATTTTTGCAAATTTAACAATTTGGTTCTTCTCTTTAGTATAAAGAACTTAGAGATCACCTAATCTTAGCACATTTTATAACAATATTTTTTAGTCTTGTTCCTAACTTCCATTCTCAAAGAAACCTTCTTTGATATCCATCAACTGTCTACGTTCTGGGTACTGCAAGGTTTGTTGATGATCATGATGATTAATCCAATTGTTCCTAATACACTTAAAAATGTGTACAGTAAAGTGGGTTGACTTTGGGTTTAGGGCGACTTTGGGTATATTTGATAAAAAAGGTTTTCAAAACGTTATCACTAAAAATTGTTTAGGCCTAGAAAGTTAAAATCACACTAAAAAAGTTTAGAATGTTTAGTTTACAAAAAAAAACAACCAAGGCTACATTTCTATTTGTTTCAGAGGTTGTAGAACCCATTGATAGACCACAATATGCTGTTGAGATTTTCTGTGACGTATCCCAAGCTTTTGACCGTGTCAGTCATGAGTTACTATTTGATAAATTGCGGTATAAGGAGTGGAGGGGACAGCCCTTCAATTGATAAATTCCTACCTATCCATTCAGTCTGTTGAAATTATTAACAGTACACACACCACTTATACATCACTTACAGGCCCCTTTCTATACTTGATATTTGCTAATGATCTTCCTTATGCCGTATATCATCTTAAGCTCCTAACATATATGCTGATGGCACATCATGCATTATTAGTCGTAAGAACCATTTAGAGCTAGTACAACAACTGACTGCTGATCTTCAGTTAATAGATTCATGGTTCAAATGTAATGGCCTTCCTCATAATAACAGTTAAAGATTCGTTATAAATTTTCATTCCAATTACTCCAACACAAAATATTCAGATGATTCGTATTTGAACAATGCAGTTAAGACATCTCAAAATGGCAAACTGTCTTGGTCTATAGTTGGATTCAAAATTAAAATGGAACCTCCGCACAGCTCATCTCATAAATGTTTTAGATTAAGTCCGCCCTATTCTTTCTAGCCCTGTAGATTATGCAACTCTAAAGATGGTATATTATGCATACATCTTCTCACACTTAACCTAAGGTTTATTTTTTTGGGGCAACTCACAGTCCAGTGATTTTGTTTTCTGTCTTTATTTATACACTTCCTTCTGAAGTAAAAAATTTCTCTCAAGTAAAGTTTAAAAGAACTATCACTAAATATTTAGTTAATAATAATGAATACAAAATAAAGAAAGTCACATCCCATGTTAAAAATTGGCAAACTATTCTTTTTTCGATAGGAGCGCTGTAAACTAAAATTGGGCACTTAATAAAGAGATATCGCCAGGGGAAATAAAACATACAAGGGGATATTACATTTCTTAAGTATTGCATCGTTAATAACACCCTTTAAACTAGCACAAACCTAGCTTATTTGGTATCATTGAAAAGCTTTTTTCAAGGAGACTCGTTATTTTAAGTTATTAAATCCGATAACAATGGCTTCGACCAATATATAGGCTTTAAAATTGCTATGTTATTCTAATGGAGATATTTTATTCAATCATAAACTATGCAAGTGATTTCCGTCGTCATAGTATCCCGCTATTTTCAAATTCGTTTACTTTGGTTTTTAAATGACCACAAAAGTAGGTGGAGGAAGAAAGTGCTCCTACATTAACTGTGATACTAAATCCAGTGAAGGAAAACTGTCATTTTCCGCTTTCTGGTGAAAGATAAAGAGAGGTAAGATAATTATTAAAATATATTTAAATAATTGTATACTACAATACTTATCTAAATATCTTAAATCAAATTTAAATTTTTTTAAATAGATTTTTGGCACGAAAATCTGTAAAATATTTAATAGAATCAAAAGCTAATAGTCTAAAATAGTGTAGTAAAACTAAGGAAAAATATTGCTGGAAAAGGAAAAAATATTTGGATAGCCAATTTATGCTGAAATGTGATCTGTGTCATCCCCTGACCTCCCTCCGAAAAGTCCCCGGAAATCCCCAGTAGGCAACTTGCCTAAAAATGATTGGTATGGTTCACTTGGAGTCAGAAACAAATCTTTCGTCGGCCAATTGGTTTATGTATATCAAAATAAAAGCTCTTAAGTAGTAGTACTACTACAGTAATGCCACGAACCCTATCTCAAAAGGTTGCCTTAGTCAACAAAAGGCATCCTGTCAATTTTTGAATAAAAATCAAATTTAAAACCTAAACCTTTAAAATGTAATAATATTTGAAAAACTAGACCTTTTAAGGTGCGGTTTGCTGCAAACATTTGGTTTTAAAATTACTTTTGAAAATGCGGATAGCTTGGCATATGCTTATCATATTACCCTTGATCTACCCTCTACATGGACGTCACAAAGAGGAAGTTCTGAAAATTCTTACTTAGTCCATAGACATGCTATACATAATTTTAATGGTCTTAGTAAGGAGAGTACATAGCCGAAAATTACACATCAAAACGTCAAATATGTCGGAAGTTATTGCATTTAAAAGTGATTATAATATTCTTTTATCCTAAATTTTTATTTATCTTCAGAAAGTTATTATGAGGTCGGGTTTACGACATTGTACTCTACATTTTAAAACCTTTAATTTGACATGTAAAAACCTTCTGGAATGTATTTAAATTTAGTATACCTGATATCAAATTTTATTGTAAATCCTCATATGCCAACCCCTCATTTTGGGCATGATCTCCACATGGGCTTTCTGGGGACTTTTCGGAGGAAGGTCAGGGGATGCCATAGAACATATTTAAAAATAAATTTTCTTTCCAAAAATTTTTCATTTTTCCCGACTAACTTTACTACACTAAAAAGTGTGTTTATTGATGTCGATTTTTAACTTCGTTTGATGTTGTTACATTAAGGTCAATGAATTTTTTTTATTTTCTCAGTTATGAAAAAGGGCATATTTTTAGATGCACTTTGTGGATAACAAGTTGTGGCAGAAGCGACCTACAAAATGTTGAGGAAAGTAAACTGCGGTTCAGAGCAGTGTGTGCCGCACATTTTGAACCTGATGCATTTACTGATTGTACAAGGAAAAGGTTCAAAAATAATTCAATTGACATTCCCATACCTTACTGCGATGAAGAAAAATCTTAAACTTCTGAAAAACCTACAGAAAATCCTGCCAAACACCAAACCAGAACAGTCGTGTAACATATTTGAGCAGGCTTTTCGAGACGATGGTTTTTTAGAAGAATACTTTCCGCTTAATATGGACTCTTTTTTTTTTTTTTTTTTTTTTTTTTTTTTTTTTTTTTTTTTTAGAGACTTCACTTGAAACACCGACGCACTTTGGCGTATATTAAGTTACACTGGACTCTGCCCAGCTCCCGGTCGTAGAAAAAGAATCGAACTTTAACCCCACCTTGTAATGACCCAAAATTGAGGGAAAGACAACTTGTAAAAATAATATAAAGGCAAAAAGCAAATTTTAATAAAATTAAGAACAAACTGCGTTGTATAAACAGAAGAAAGAAACGACGAAACATTGTGGAATTATTGGTAATGATTCCTCAATACTTATCAGGTAACTTCTTACTTTGACTTTCGGTGGGTGTTTTATTTCAATACCAGTAATAAGTTTCCACTGATTTAATTACCACATTTCGTATAGTAGCTTGTAATCCTAAGTATACAAGTATAAAAAGTTGAACTTTAAAAACTAATAATTAAATTTAAATAATGAAAATTAGAGTACTATGCAAATATTCCGATCTTAGTGTATTTAAATTTGAGGCGAGGTAACTTATAATTTTTCTTGCAGTCTAGAGAAATCCATCGATCACTGATTTTTTTACAATTATTCATTATGTATACCTAGTTATACTTAGGCATATACTGCTTTTTTAAAATTTCAGTTTCAGTCCCGTGCAAAACAGATCATTCTATATAACTACTGTAAGTAACGTTATAAAACACACAATAACCGTGTTCTATTATTTTCTCTCTGCGGTTCAGAGGAAACGCTGACTTTTTTTAAATGCAAATAAATCATTAAGTATGTCAAGTGTGTAGTGAGAACGAGAAAATATTGGCTCAATCTACATCAATAAGTTGACTAAAGCTTTTTCCATTATAAAAAATTACTAAGCATGTTAAGCTAATCGTGTTAAATATTAATTCTTTTGCAGTTTTGTATTGGTAAGAAATGCTAAACAGTCTCGTTTTATTTCAGGGGAAATGCTAATTTTTGATAAAATGCTAATTAATCACCAAAACCATCCAGAATGGAGTGAAGATGAGAAGAATATTGCTCTATCTCCATATTACAAATCCCCAAGTGCCTACCGTTTTCTACGAGATAGGGTTTCAAGTTGCCTTGCGTCATTCTAATTAGAAAGTGGATAAATGTATACAATGTTTCGCCAGGATTTTTGGAAGAGGTCATTTCTAAATTAAGCAAGAAAGTAGCTATCATGACTGACGATGACAAACAGAGTGTTTTTGTCTTTTATGAAATGAGCATAAAGAAATCACTGCTCTTGTCTTCTTATTGCATGTACTAAAATATCAATGAAAATGTCCCTTTGCTTCTGTTACCGCCAGTAATGGTGTAAAATCGGGAGATTTATCTCTATTTATAGAAATATGCTTAGAGCAAGTGTTCATAACCTCGCTTAATGTTCGTGCAGTTGAACATTGGTGACCAAGGCTCGACCAATGCTTCAGCAATATACATTGAGTACGGTAAGCGAAAAAATCCTTACATATTTTTTTGTGAAAAGAAGATTAATTTCCTTCATGACGTTCCCTATGTCTTCAAATACATACGGAATAATTTAATAAATCATGACATCGAAGTTAATGGTGAATTAATAAGTGGGAGGGACATTCGTTCATTTTACGAAATAGACCAAAACAGCCCAAATGACTGTAGGGCTGCTCCAAAACTTATAGGAGCGACACATAAGACCACAGAGTTTCCAAAATATGAGTGTTAAATTGGCAACTCAGGTGTTCAGTGCTTCAGTTGCTAAAGGCATTCAGACTGCATGCCACACGGGGGCATTAAACAGTTCGACAGCTCTTGATACTGCAGAATTTCTTTAAAAACTAAATGACATTGTCCACTGTCTCAACAGCTACTGTTAATGTACTGTTTTGACAGCAATCTCCTCAAAAGACCACCTTCGGATTCAAACCCAAAGGTCATAAAGTACTTAGAAGACGCCATAGCGTTCATAGAATCGTGGAAATTACCAAGTATAAAAACCTAGTGAGGGGTATCCGCCTTGTCTCAATGGACTTCTTCTTTGTATTAGGGGTGTTCTTTCACTGTATTCCGTTTTGAAATCTGAGGGTAACAGCTAAATACTAACGGGAAGGTTAAACCAGAACCCATTAGAAAATTTGTTTTTATCATTCTGCACGAAATCAGCCTGTTTTTTTGTTCTCTAAATAGTACCAAAACCGATTCTTTTTTGTCCTAGGACTGAAAAATCGGCTGGAGACTTTTTTAGGCCCTAGGACTGAAAAGTCAGCTGTTTGCTAAGTATAGTATCATTTATTTATTAATGTTGAGGAGCATAATTTTTTAATTCAAACGTTATAAAGAGCATTGTTTGTAAATAACAAAAATGTAAACACTGCATATTACTTACTTTGTAAATATACGAGAAAATACAACTTTATAGTTAATATTTTTAACGATCAAAAGTCTAATTTAGCATTATAATAAAAAACGTTGTTCATCGCTCGGAGCAAAAGTGCGTCTTATGATGCGCCTCGTTTTTAAAACACGATTGGGCACCAAAAAGACCCACTTTTGCTCCTAGTGATGAAAACTACTTTTGGTGTCCTGTGGCAAAGATGGGGCTACAACAGAAATCCTTCTCCGAAGCAGTTTAGAAGGGATTTACAGCATGTGATGTCTGTAAATTACAACCAACCAGGACTGGAGTAATATTTTTCTAAATTTAATCCTGATTAATATTTTTAATGTTTGTGAATCAAATGTCGTCATAATTTTAAGCAGATCGCCAAATAAGTCAGAGATGTCAAGTTTTTGTTATCTTAAGGAAACTTGACGTTGGTGGTGGGGGAAAGTATGCAGGCCAGTTAGTTATCGAAGGCCCCGTGTGGACGTGGCTTACATCTGATATTTTTTATGTTAGAAAAATGTTTTACATAGAGTATTAATATGTTGTATATAAATAGACTTTGTCATGTTAAGTTAATATGAAATAAATGGACCGTTATTTTCAATGCATTTACGTACTTTTTTATATTTTTATATCTTTTTTCTGACGTTTAAATTAGGCCACTTCGTGTAGCCAAGTGAAGAATTTTATGGACATGGATAGCAAGAGTAAACTTATTTCCAATCAATCTTAGTTGGGAGTTTATTTACACTTCTTAGGTTATTCTTAAGCCATGGTTTGTCGTGTTGGAAAGGCATCGCGCAAATTACGACTTTGGTATGTGTTGCGTTTAATGTAACACGTTTTGAAATAATCGTAAATTGATCTTTTCTTAATCCTTCTGTATATCATTAGGTCCACATACCACAAAGATGTTAACATAATTTCTGATCATCTCTTTTATAGTAATAGAACAATACGTCTATAATAATAGCTCCAGACGTAATACAACTGGACGCAAGGGTACCAGTGTTTCCACTCTTCAAATATAAATATCCCACGTCCAGGAACAAAAAATCCCACTTTATCCCACACTTTTCAACCATTATCCCTCACAATATCGCACACTTTTCTTGTCTCATCCAAACAACAAAACGTGATATATATTAAATAGAAATTGATACATTAAATCGCATAGAATATTTTCGTTAGGAAAAGTCACTCTCTCAAGGGCTTACTAATAAACTAATAAAAAATTAAAACTATTTTTAATTTAAATCATTTTCTTTATGAAATCCAAAGCATAAATTGCAGCCGCTGTCGTCTGTCAGGTTTATCAAAAGCAAGGGCAGACAGTTTTTGTTTGTTTTGACTAGAGTAATAATTGAATGCACTTAAATTATAATAGATTTACACAACAGGACTTACTTTATTCTGTTTTAAAGATTTAAACAGTGCAAGATTAAATTATATTATAACTAAATAGCACTGATTTAATCCACTCCTTCAGATAAAAAAGTTTAATGTCCAAGCAATTAGAATTGGTGTAACACAAAAATGCAAGTCAAGCAACAGAAAGAATGTTTTACTTGTCCACTTCCATAGTTCCATGGTCATATAAACATGATACTGATGTGTGATACCAAAGTAACTAACTATCAATTGAATTTAATAAATGTAAACAAACAATAACATTATTAAAGATAACTTAGGCCTATATTGCAACAAATACATTTAGTAAAATTAAGTTAGATAAAAAATAATTGAGAACAAAATTTCATGTTGATTAACTGTTGTTGGGCCTATCAATACCTACTTTAAAACTGCAACTCAGTGCACTCTTCAGTCTATCATCAAAGTTTTATCCCTAATCTAAGGTACATTTAACATTGTCAATGATAAAACCATGTAAAAGGTATGGTGTTTAGAACGAGATCAAATTCAAAACTTCTTTTATCACAACGTAAATATCAGGTGTACATGAATGAGTCTGAACAGTGAATTATTAGACGATAGTAAATAAGCTAATTTACTCTTTAGACACATTTATGTACACTTGTTATACATTATAAAAGTACACAATACAATATATAAACAAGGATGGTAGTCTAAGAAAATTGTTAAATGACAATTTTTAGTATTAGGTACTGGGCATATGTAAACTTAACAGGTACAATTCAATGTCAAGTCAAGTCAAGTCAAATCAAGTTTAATTCCAAAAATTAACATGGTACAAATATCATAAAATAAATGAAATAAAACCCTGCATGGGTCAAAGACCTGTGCGCAGGGCTGAGTCTACGGTAAGAAATTGCACCCTAGTTAACAAAAAATCTATTATCGTAAATAAAAAACTTAACATAAATAAAAAGTTAAGAACATTTTTTTATTAATTAATAATAGAACTAAAAGGGATATTCTATGATTTTTGAATCGGGTAGGCTAAATAACTACACAGACAGCTAATGCTAATATTTGACTAATTAATGGTGACTGTAAAATTAAATATTAAAAGAAATTAACTTAAAAAAAACTATAATTAGTGGATTTCTAACTTTTTCAGCAGCTCGGCAAAGAGAAAGACTTGCAAAACGGGAAAATTGTGAATTGTGCGTCAGTGTTAGGCTGTAGTATTAGTTATAAATGGAAGTAAGAAGTTGCTTAGACGCCTCTGTACCGATCTCCAAAAGCCATGCGGTTATGCGCCCTTTGTACACATTCACTGACACCTGTGCCTCTTTTATCTCGGACGGGACATTCCTGTACAGGAAATTGGCTAAAAAGAAAGAATTTGTTTTGTTGATAGATTTTACAATCTTAGGAATCTGTATTCCTATGTTTTGCGCGTTTCTAGTTCTATACCCATGAATTACTGGAGTTATTATTAAGTGTGGATTTGTTTTCATGTATAAGAGAAGAGATTTGATATATAGTTGTTTAATAGTAAGCAGCCCCGTTTCCTGAAAAAGAAGTTTTGAAGAGTATTGTTTGGATTTCTTTAGACCGGCTTTAATTATACATTTTTGAACAATTGACAGTGGCTCTATAATTGAATTGAACGTTCCCCCCCATGCAATTAAACCATAGTGAAGAGACGACTGAACATGTGCATAATAATATAGACTTAAGTTCCTTTTCATTTAAGATGTTACTGAGTTCGGAAAAAACATAAATCATTTTTCTAAGTTTAGATTTTATAAGTTCTATATGATTTCCCCATTTGAGGTGTTTGTCCATAACAATCCCAAGATACTTATAATGGTCGACTCGGTCGATGGTTTGACAGGCACAGGTAGTACAGGTCACGTGCCCGCAGGTGTGCACTCTGACGACCAGGTCGGCGGGGGGCTCAGCACCCTGACGCAGAGAAATGGGTAATGCCTTGGTCTTGCTGATGTTCATAGTTAATATATTTTGGTCAAACCATTTTTTTAGGAGGGAAATGTCGCGAGACGCTGTCTCAAAAACGGCTGGCCAATTATCACCCGAAAAATGTATTGCAGTGTCGTCAGCGAATAAATAGATTTTACCTTGCATGTTAATTTTATCTATGTTATTTACGTATACTAAAAACAGTAAAGGTGCTAAAGTGCTTCCTTGGACTAAACCATAGCTATAATAATTTAAATCACTCTGTTTGTTTAATATATTTACCGTTTGACAACGCCCACTCAAATAGCTTTTGAACCATTCGAGGGCATTGCCGCGAACTCCAATTGTGTCTAATTTTAATAAAAGAAGTTCTCTGTCAATGGAGTCAAATGCCTTTGCTAAATCTATGAAAACAAGTAGGTTTTTGTTATTTCTATTAATATTTTCCATGATATCTTTATTTAGAAGAAAAAATGCATCGTTTGAATTTCTGTTTTTTCTAAACCCGAATTGGCGACTCGAAAAAATAAAATTGTTCTCTAAATATGCCTGTAATTGTTTCTTCACACACTTCTCAATTACTTTGGAAATAACGCTTAACAGTGATATTGGTCTGTAATTATTGAAATCGGATTTGCATCCTGACTTGAATAAAGGAGTAATCCTGGCAACTTTTAATTTCTCTGGAAAAGTGTTAGAAACAATACTCAGATTAATAATGTGTGTAAGAGGCCTAATCAAACAGGAAATATTATTTTTTATAAATTTTGCAGAAATTTCATCTGGCCCTGGTGCCGAGTTACCCCGCATTTCCCGGACGCACTGCTCCACCTGACTCTCAGAGACCGGCAACAGCCGGAACTCATGCCGGCTATTGCCGGCACTATGCCCACCCTATGTTCGTTGTCGTCCACCACTGGCGGGCCGGCGGCAGGTGGAATAGCATTTGCCAGATTTTGGCCAACATTTGTAAAAAAGTTGTTAAAACCATTAGCAACCCCCTCCACCGACCGTCCAGTAATGTCACCTTGTAAAAAATGCTTTATAGGAAAGCTGGATCTGATCTTTGCTGTTCCGCTGAATTCGTTTACTATATTCCAGAATAACTTTGGATTTCCGGATGTTTCAGATATTTTACTTCTGTAGTAATTATTTTTTGTTCTTTTAATTTTTAAATTTAATTGATTTCGAAAATTAATGAAGTAGTTTTTAAAATTATTGTCATATGGACGTTTTTTTTAGCAATTTACTTAATTTGTCGCGTTTTCTAATATCTTTTATTAAATCTATATTAATCCAAGGTTTCAGTTTTTTAAATCTAGAGCTTGTTTTTTTCGGCTTAGATGCTTTAACTCTTAGGCAAGTTAATGTATCAATGAATGTTAAACAACCTTCATTGACATCTTGAAGGGCGAGGACATGGTCCCAGGTCTGAGCATGTACAAGTGAGTTCAGTAAGTCATTGTCCACATATGTCGTACTTTTAGAATCGTCGTTTTTGCATTCAGTAGGAAAGTCAATCTTTACAGTAATAGGATAGTGATCAGTAATTGATGTTTTCAAAACAGCCGCAGTAACTACATTATTGTCTAAGTAATTTGTAAAAATGTGGTCAATAACGGTTTTTGAATGGTCAGTAACACGAGTAGGCTTGTCTATACAGGCGCCAAAACCAGCGCTGTATAACGTATTCAAGTATAGGTCTTTGTTTATGTCAGTACTGTCCTCGTGAATGTCTATGTTAATGTCACCAACCAAAATATATTTTACACCTTTTTGCGAGTTATTAGTAAAAAAATCACTCAATTCAGTAATAAAAAGATCGAAGTTCATTGCCGGGCTTCTGTATATAGCAATTAAAGAAAGGTGTTGTTTATGTAAGCATAGATCAATTATTAAACTGTTACTTTCCCCAAATCTAATGTCATTCGCTGTTGCATTATGTTCACTCCTTACATATACCACAACTCCGTCATTTCTATTGTATGTTTGTGCAGAATAGAATATATCAAAACCATTTAATTGCGTCAAAGGTTTATCTTTCTCTAGCCATGCTTCACTTAGTACTATAACATTAAATTGAGTTTGTAATCCTTCTAAGAAAATTAAAAAACTGTCAAAATTTTTATAATAACTTCTAATATTTATATGAATTAATTTAAAGTTGTCGTGCAGTGAATTAGTGATAATATCAGTGAATGTTGAATCATAGTCTATCTCGTGACAAGTAATAATTCTAAAGTCATTATCGTTTGGATCGGTTATCAGTGGCATGCTTGTCATTGTCCTGCCGAGCCGCACAAAGTCCGCCTGTCTGATTGTACTTTATTACACCATTGAAAAATCTTTAAATAATCATTTTGTAAAGTGAAAATTTTATTTAAATGCCTGCGTTTTCATTCAGCTCACTTTTAAAATTATAAAAGTTGCTTAATTGCTTCAATTATATACATGAAATTTTAGATAAGAAACTAAATACTAACATAAGTAGTAAGGCCGTTACTTCAGTTCGGTGGGTTCCGCCAGAGGGCGCTAGTGTCGCTCAGGTAAACCTAACGTTATACTGTGTACATAACCTCACCGTAGGCTTGTAGTGTAGCATTACTAACTAATATGAACAAAATTTATCCATGGCGAGGCCGAGTTTCGATCCCGACCCGCCAGCATTCAACGTCAGTGCTTTACCTCTGGGCTACTATGGCAGTTGTTGGGAAGTGGCGGATGCGTCCTTGATAACGCGGTATATCTGCGGTGGCTGCGCGTATCATTGAACTGTACTGGTGTAAATGCATTCCTCTCTTTATCTGTTATTTATTTTAATGTGGATTATTGGGGTAGTTGTACTATATTTGTTTATTTATTTTTCAATGATGTATAATGCTGTAACGTGGTATTTATATCGAATGACTAGAACCCATTACTTTAATATATTTAATAGTATTTATTTCTAGTGCCTATGCAGTAGGTGTTTATACTCTTTCTCTAAAATACACAGACCTGCTACGTTTACTTTTGATTCCTATGAAATGTTTGCACTCTTTCTGCAACACTCCAAGGTGTCTCCTGTGTCCTCTACATTAACATTAATGTACTTAAATTAATGTTGTACTATGCCGGTTTAAACACTGTAGTCTCTGAGAAATAATCACACCTGTTGTGTTTTTTATTCTCTAAAGAAGTCTAATTGCAATGTAGTGCATAAGAAATGTTTACACTTGGGTATTATTGCTGTCTACATGGTAATTAATTTAAGATAATGTTGTACTTCTACTTATTGATTGTATAAATTTATATTTTTGTGAGTGTCTGCTATTTATTTCTGAACATTTTAATTTAAATGAAACTATTAGGATGTCCTTATGAAGTATGTTCATACTTGTGTTCTACTTGACTTACATTTAATATAATGCTGTAGTGTTATACTGTACTAGTATATGTTGTCTATTCTGTATGAGTATTTATTACAAAATGTTTTAATATTTTTGAAGAGAAGGTATAAGTAACCTGTGCAGTGTAGATGTTTTAGTTAGTCCGACTTATTTTGCAACAGGTTTGCTGTAATGTGCTAAAATGAGTAGACTGTACTATGTAGAATGTACTAAAAATGCTAATAGACTGTAGTAAATTATTTTTGTATCTAATGATTTAGAGAGAATATTTCTTGTGAGGATATAGGTAATCTGAGGTGTATGTCTTAAAGTAGTTTGGGACTAATTTAGCTACAGATGGAAGCTGTTTTGAACCATTTCTTGGGAAGAGATGTGATTAACAACATTTGTAAGGTAGATAGAAGTGAGAGGAGTTTTTCCCTATGCTGTGTAAATATTTGTATTTTAAAGTAATTCATAAATTTTAAACTGGATTTTTAAAGAAAGATTACTTACTTGGTAATATATCCTATATAGCACTAGTAAACTCACTTTGATCATGTTATGCGCGCGCGAATGAACTGAAACACTGTCTCTGTCTACAGTTTGAGTTTATCAACCGGGTCATTTCCGTTCTGATAATCTGTGGTGACCCATTGCCAATTCTCAGTTATATTATGTTAGAAAAATTATTTGATTCATGTAATTAGTGTTAAGGTTGTAGGTATCTGTAGATTGACTTGGAGTATTAGATCCTTTAATGTAATGTAAATATTAATTTTTTATTACTAGACTTACCATGTTAGTGGGCCTCACATGGTAAATTTTTAATGACGTATATAGTTTATTTAAGCGTGCAATTTTCCTTAGGGTTCTGTATTATTGAAGTTTAAGGGACTACAAACAAAGCAGAATGTTTGATCGTATCTACACTTAACTTTTATTATTTTATGGCGTAAAAAGTCTATTATTATTTTTATAGTTTGGTTTTTAAGTCTTAGGAGCTGAAATGTTTTATCAACTGGCCTACTTCCTTTCTGATAACCTGTTGTGTAGCAATTCTCAGTTATGTGTTGGACAAATCATTATGACCTAGATAGTTTGTTTCGAAGTCCTGGGTATAACTAGATTGACTGAGAGTATTAGACATTGTAAATATTGATTTTAAATTCCTAAATGTTTGTGGGTCCACCCTGGTGACAAAAGCAAAATATTTAATAATGTATTAGATGCTGTTATATTTGCTAACTGAATAAAACTTTAATTATGTAATACTTAATATTGATTAAAATTCATGTTACTTTATGTTATAGAAAGGTTGTTATGTGTTATAAATTTAAGTCTTTAAGTCTTAGGAGCTGAACTAATTTTGTCGTTGATGAAGGCCGTAATTTCATAATAGCTGAGCAAGCATTCTTGACTTGGTGATGAAACATTCTCGTTGCACCGTGTACAGTTCTAGCCCTGTGATTGGTTAGAATAAGGAAGCGTGTTATTGGTAGATAATAGGTGTGCAGCGCTTTGATTGGTTTCGCTTATCTACCTCTACCGACCGCTGCTTGTCCTCGCTCTCTTTGCGTTAGACCTTTGTAGCGATCGGACGTGTTGTGTGTTGTGTACTTGTTCACTGCGTGCAAATGTTTTCTGTTGCTTAGCTCCGGTTGTGTGTTGAGTGTACTATTTTGGATTAGATATTGTGTATTTATTTGTAGTTAGTATATGTTTGACTTGCGTAGTTGTTTTTAATTAATATTTTGACTTACGTAGTAATTTTCTCACTATATAACCAGCTTAGCGATTGTAATTTTTCAGTCTGATTTTAGTTGTCATATTGTTCGGACGTGGGTAACATAACCTCACTTTTTTGTCTTATACTTTGACTTTTAATTAATTTTGAGCATGGAAATGTCTTCTAAAATGAATGCTCCTAAAATTACTGAACCTGTTACAGTTATAAGCGAAGATCAAACGTATGTAAAGAAATTTAGACTTTATGGGCTTAAAACAATTTTCAAATTTTCTAATCCTCCACCCGAAACAAATGAAATTGATTGGCTAAGACAAGGTTTTGCTCAAATCGTCAGTGATATGAAGAAACAGTCCCATGAAAATGATTTGCTTGGTTTTACTTTACAGAGTCTAAATTTGAAATCTAAAGATCCGGGGTATGTTGATTTTCGTCCCGCTAAAGATGTAGATGCTGATGTTTTGTGGGAAATATTTGGTGGAATTATTCAAAGTAATTCGGAGTCTATCAAGTCGAAAGACACTTTTAAAGTAGAATGTTCTCGAGTTAATCTCCCTGTAGGTAAAGGAAAAGTTCGGCCTGGATTGTATTGTGTTTCAATGAAGAGTGTAAGGCAAGGCGGGGAATTGTAGTTATTAATAATAAAGATAACCTGTGCCTTCCCCGAGCTTTGGTGGTGGGTAAAGCCTATGCAGAACAAGATCCTCAGACTTATGCTATTCGTACGGATAAAGGCAAAAAACAGACACTTAAGGCTCAAGAGTTAGTTGCGGAAGCGCGTGTAGAAATGCCGGAAGATGGTGCAGGTATCCCGGAACTTGAGAAATTTCAAGAACACCTTAAAGACTTTAAAATTACGGTGTATAACTATAATTGCAAAGGCCGAGATGTTTATTTTTGTGGGGGTGATGAAGATGCTAAATTTAAAATTAATTTGCTTTTTCATAATGGTCATTATAATGTTATCATTTCACTTACTGCTGCCTTTGCCTGTAGTTATTTTTGTGAAGCGTGTCATGTTCCCTATGACCATAGAGGGGAGCACCGTTGCTCTAATATCTGTTCTGCTTGTCATTCCATCTCTCCACCATGTAAGTTAGAGCACGGAGGTCTTACCTGCCGTCTTTGTAGTCGTCACTTTAAAAGTGAGAGATGTTTAATTGCACATAAGGGGAATATATGTAAGTCTATTAAATTTTGCCGTGGTTGTGAAAAAATGATTTTCCTGGATAAGCGTAAATCAGTACATGTATGTGGAGAAGTCTTTTGTCATACTTGTGGGGATTTTATGCCTGAAAACCATAAGTGTTTCATGAAGGTGGACAGGAAAAAGCCAAAAGAAAAGGATTATTTGTTTATTTTCTTTGATTTTGAAACCCGACAAGATGAAAACCTTTCGTCTGACCCAGAGAAAAAACTGCATAAAGTCAATCTGTGCGTTTCCCAACAGTATTGCTTCAAATGCATTAAAGAAGGCGGATGTGAAACTTGTTTTGAGAGGCAGAGAGTATTTGTTGAAGACCCAGTAAAACAGTTCATGGATTATGTAATGCAAGTTAGGAAAAAATTTAAACATGTTTGTGTGATTGCACACAACGGGCAGGGGTTTGACTTTCAGTTTATTTTAAAGTATACATTAGAAGAGACTAAATTTACGCCTGAACTTATAATGAGAGGATCCAAAATTATTTTGATGAAGATGGATAATGTTAGATTTGTTGATTCCTTGAGCTATTTCCCCATGCCTCTTGCTGCACTACCCAAAGCGTTTGACCTACCTCCAGAGAAAAAGAAGGGCTACTTCCCGCATTTATTTAACACTCTTGAGAACCAAAATTATGTAGGCCCAATGCCCGCGAAGGAGTTTTACTGCCCGGAGTCCATGTTTGAGAAATCCTACGATGACTTTGAAAACTGGTATAATGAACAAGTAAACAGTGGCTACGTGTTTGACTTTCAAAAAGAGATTTTGGAATATTGCATTTCAGATGTAGAGATTTTAGCACAGGCGTGTCTAAAATTCCGAGGTTTGTTCCTTGAAGAATGTAATGTAGATCCGTTTCTTGAGGCGGTAACTATTGCTAGTGCGTGTAACTTGGCTTTTCGCCGTAATTTTCTAAAGCCCAGTACTATTGGTCTTATACCAAAGAATGGATACCGGTTAACGGATAATCAGTCAGCAGTGGCCCTTCAGTGGTTATCTTGGGAAGAAGAGAACCGCGGTGTTAGAATTGAACATGCTGGAAAGGGCAGAGAAGTAAAAATTAATGGGGCGAAAGTAGATGGTTTTGATGGGAAAAATGTTTATGAATTTCATGGCTGTTATTGGCATGGTTGCCCTAAATGCTTTCCTTACAAAAGAGAGGCTCCTCTGAAGGAGGATCTCTCAGATTCACTTCACTTGCGTTACCAGAGAACTTTAAAGAAAATTGAGAAACTTGGAAGTAACGTTGTTGAAATGTGGGAGTGCGAGTTTAGAAAAATTAAAAGAGATGAAAACCTTAAACACCTGGACAGTCTGCCAATACTGAACAGCCTTCCGCTTAATCCTAGAGATTCATTTTTTGGAGGTAGGACTGGTAACGCCAAGACTTATCATAAATGTGCGGAGGGAGAGACTATCCAGTATGTGGATGTTTGTTCTCTTTACCCGTATGTAAATAAATATTGTAAGTATCCTATTGGCCACCCTGAAATTTTTGTGGGGGACGGGGAGTGTAGAGAGCGGGGGCTTGACGTAGAAGGTTTGCTGAAATGTAAAATCCTGCCACCTCGGGACCTATACCACCCGGTTCTTCCTGCGAAGATTAATAATAAATTAATAAATTAATTAAGTTCTTGTGTCGAACTTGTGGGGATATTTTGAATCAAGGAGAGTGTTGCCACAACAGTGACGAGAGGGCTTTGGTAGGCACTTGGACGATGCATGAGATTAGAAAGGCAGTTGAGAAGGGATATGTAATTCTGGACATGTATGAACTTTGGGAATATCAAGTAGCGACTTATGAAAACGGGGGATTGTTTACTGATTTTATTAATAAATTTTTGAAAATGAAACAAGAGGCGTCAGGGTTTCCTAGTTGGTGTGTGACTGAGGAGGATAAAGAAAAGTACATTGCAGACTATTTTGCACATGAGGGAATAAAATTAGAGAAAGACAAAATTGCTAAGAATGGGGGTTTAAGGTCTTTGTCGAAATTAATGTTAAATTCATTCTGGGGAAAATTCGGGCAAAGAGAGGATATGACTAAGGCTTCAATTATAAGAAATCCGAAAGATTTCTTTGGATTGATGACCCAACCGGGAACTACAGTAAAATCAGTTCAGATTATAAATGAAGAAGTTTTACTTGTTAATTGGCAAAACATTGAAGAAGCTACTGAATCTCTTCGGTCAGTAAATGTTGTGATCGCGGCTTATACCACTGCCCATGCCAGACTTAAACTTTATGAACACCTTGAAATTTTGGGAGCTCAAGTCCTTTACTACGACACAGATAGTTGCATATATTACTTCCGGGGTGGTTTGTACAAGGTACCTACAGGGGATTACCTCGGGGAAATGACCGATGAGTTGGTAGAGTATGGACCTGGGTCATACATAGTTGAGTTTGTGTCGGGAGGGCCAAAAACCTACGCATACCTTGTCTGGTCAACCAATAAACAGAAATTGATCCCCGTATGTAAAGTAAAAGGCTTAACACTGAACCTTAAAACTTCTAAATTGGTAAACTTTGAAACATTAAAAGAAATGGTATTAAGCGAATCTGCTAAGGTGTTGGAAGTTGAAGAAAATAGAATCAGACGTACAAAGGATAAAAATATTGTAACAGTTACTGAAACCAAGCAGTTTAAAATTACCGGCCCAAAACGAAAATTAGATGATAACTATGATACCTTCCCGTATGGGTTCAGCAAAATTCAAAGAATTGCTTAAGTGTCATTGGCTCTACAACATGGTCACTTATAGACGGTGTTTTCATCTTATTACCATCATTCACCCTCCAACTACCGTGCTGGTTGGGTGTTCTCCGGAGTCGCTCTATCCAACTATGGCGGTTTTCCTCAAATTTTTGTCTAAAAGAAAACTAAATGAAAATACGAAATTTTGTACTCTGTCTTTTGAGTATGAGTTTTATCTTACAGACCTAATAGAGACATGTGAATGGCCTTTAGCGTTTTCAAAGTACATAGTAGATACAATTTCAGATGGGTGTTGTTCAAATGCTCATGTTGGGATAACAATAACCAATGCGAATGGTTCAGGCAATATTCCGTTTATCCCTTTAGATAATCTAACTCCGACGGTTTTTGATGATCACTTTGAAAAAATATTCTCCGATGTTGAAAAACTGTCTGGTACAATAAAGGTGGAAGTATCACTTGTCACAATCCCAAGATGCTATATTCGATAGGTGTTTACAGACTTGTGACAGACTGATTACCCACATTTGTTGTAACTGATGCTGACAGTTACTACATTCTTAACTATTATTAAATATGGCTTTGTACCTTACTTTATGAGGTATCCATTGTAGCCATGGAGGTCAATTAGAGTAAACATTATAACTTTGATTTTTTTTATCTTGATCCCTTATAAAATTGTAAACATTGTAAATAATATTTAAAATAAACAAAAAATGTGTGAATGTGTGTGCGTGTGTGTGGGAAGTTAGTAAGGCAAAGTCTTGAAAGCTTCCAGTCCATGGAGAGGTCACCTGCTAAGGCGAGGTTAACCCCTGATAAGACCTAGCAGATGAATGGGTTTGCCTAAAAACAGTAAAACATCGTGTTTCCCATGACCGCCACGGACTAAGGGTCTAGTAGATGGAGGCGCCCCGATCCGAGGAGGGTTTTGGCTACTTCTTTGAACGGTCCAGTGTGATTGGTATCAAGGACTCAGCAGATTGAGGCGTTAGGGCTACAACCCTAGCTACTCCTTCGAACGGTCCGGAGTGAATGTGTAAAAAAGTATATAAATTTAAAAAATTCTCTATTTATCTTGTTATAAACCAATTGAAAGGCTTCACTTAGTAAATGGTTTTGTACGATATATGGAGAACAAAAAAAGAACGGGGGAGGCGGCTAGTTTGCTTTTCTGGAAGGCCTCCACGAACCATGGCGGTGGAGGAGCCATGGTTTTTTAAATTCTCAAAGGGAGAGGACATTAGTCTGTGCAGAGTATAAGCCAGTTATATTCTGGATGACTCTTGCATAGAATAATGTTTAACCTGGGTGTATAAAGCTCTTGGTGGTAAGAAATACCTTAGAGTTGTGTTCTCTCAAGGTATATTACTGTTGAGGGTGATATACACGGGCGGTCTCAAACCCCGCTCTATTACCTTACAGTACATTTAACACTTATATTGTACAGTAGATTGGATATTTGATTTACTTTGCCCACTCCTTACAATATTTCTTTTTATTTTCTAACTAAAAAACCCATGGTTTAAAGCAAGAAAAACATGAAGTATAGTGCACAAGCTTCAAGGGGAGCGAAAAGTTCCCCTTACATTTTGACACAAATGTTCTCAAAGAAACTGGGTTTTATGCATTAATTATTAAATATAAGATGAAAATAGCTGAAATATTTCAAGGTTGGATTTGTGAGAATCGTGTTTTATTTCTTTATTTTAAAATCATAAAAGAAGTAAAATTACCTTAAAACGATATCCATCTCACAGATGGGGTTACAAAAAAAAAAAAAAAAACGTCACCCAAGCACTATTTTTATTAATGAATCAGGCTTACATGCAAAAACTAGAAGTTTACAGTCACAGATTATAAGACAAGGTAAACCTCTCTATATAGAGACTTGTTGAATATGTGAAATCCGTGGGGAGTCTGCCTACAGGGGATGGTGCCCACGTTAAAGATACACCAACGTGCCTACAACTGTACGGCCTGGTATACAAGTTATACCTACATTGGTGTGGAAAACAGTTGAAGTTTAAGAAAACTATATGAAATTATCCGGGGGAACGAAAAGCTCCCCCGAGACAAACTGCAAAAATAATAAATATTATATTTTTTTCGTTTTTTTAGAGGTATCTGGCAGACTCTTTTACTATTTAATATTTACAAATGTACATTTAAAATCACTTTTACTTGAAAAAAGTTAAATTCACCCCATCCACTACAATAATTGGAACAACAACCATGATAGCCCTGTTCTCTCTGCACTAGACTTACATTTAGAACAGACTGAGCTAGCTGTAATTCCTAACCTCAAAGATGTCAGTACTACATTCCTTTGTATTGGATAACACCCCTGTATCCGTATTGTTTAATGAATAAAATTACACATGGCTTAAAGCAAAAGACATATGTAATATACTAGGTTAATAAAATCCCAAGAAAGTAATCAGAGACCATACTAGAGAAAGATCAAAGTACAGTGCACAAACTTCAATGGGAACGAAAAGTTCCCCTTACATTCTGATACTAATTTTATGAATGGAGCTGGTTTGTACGCATTAATTATGAGGTCTAAGATGAGAATATGTGAAAGATTCCAAGTCGGGGCATTTGAAGAAGTCTTACCATCTATTTGTAAATATAGGGAGTATAAAGTCAGGAGAGAAAACTTTGAACTGACACAGTCCTTGAATATAGCATTGGAAAGCAACAAAAACCTTACTAAAAATTGATTGACCAAGCATCCAAAGTTGCAGTTATGATAGAAGACGTGGACTTGAAATATGTATTCTGTGTCTTGCAGAAGGACACGTCCTATGAAAAGTATGGTCTAACAAAGTATAAATGTATGTGTGTTGAAAAAGACATTATAACATAGCTTTGAAGAAAGCTAAAAGAGATAGCTTTGTCCTTTGCTTTATGAGGTACCCTGTACCCAACGGTGTAAATACTATAGAGTATTAATGAGTCAGGTTTACATGAATTAATTATTAAATAAAAGTGAAACTGTTTCTTTAAGTTCATAGAGAGCTGGAAACAGACATGCCTTTCTCCACATCTTATCTTGTAGAATTGACTATATTTAGTGTGAATTGTGCTATATGAAAATAATATACCATAGCTGTGAGTTATTTTACTTAGAATGGTTCATGAGTTGTACGTTTTCACTGACTATTTCGCTATTGTGACCGTAATATTTAAACTTGTACTATACTCTTTATCATAGATGTCTGGCCTTTTGAGCTTTTAGCGGTCAATCCCTTAGCTTGACTGTAAAATTGTAAAGTCTATGGTTATATGTACTCCTAAGCCCCTTACTTTTCTATATTTAATGCTTTTCATCGGTTCTTACCTTACATTGACTGTGACATTGAAGTTTCGAGTGTCGTCTGCATTACTTTACCCCTATGTTTGATTTTCAGTGGCTAATCCCTTGCATTGACTGTAATATTGGAATGTCTACAGTGATCAGTATTACTGGATGCCTTAGGCTTCATTTCAAGTGAAGGTTTAAGTTATTCTACATGGAATCTTTTGTTTACTTGTTATTTTCTTACCCGGCTTACTATTGTATAAAGTTTATGGTCATTTGTATTATTGAGCCCCAAATCTTTTATTTTCAGTTAAGGTTCAAATTCTTCTACATTTAATTTTTTAAACGGTTTCCTCACACTGACAATAGCAATGTAAGTCTACGGTCGTCTGTATCCACTGAAAACCTTAAAATTGATTTGCAGTGAGACATTTTTTATCTTGGTAGCTATGTATGTCTTGCACTAAAATTTTGTTGAAGCCGCTTATAGATGTAGGCGAAAACTGTATTTTCGAGAAAAGCCGACATAGAGAACAGAAAAGCCAGGACAAAAAAGGCATAGAGAACAGAAAAGCCAAGACAAAAAAAAGACTGAACCTGTAAATTTTGCGCGCCACTGAAAATCAAACATAGGGGTAAAGTAATGCAGACGACACTCGAAACTTCAATGTCACAGTCAATGTAAGGTAAGAACCGATGAAAAGCATTAAATATAGAAAAGTAAGGGGCTTAGGAGTACATATAACCATAGACTTTACAATTTTACAGTCAAGCTAAGGGATTGACCGCTAAAAGCTCAAAAGGCCAGACATCTATGATAAAGAGTATAGTACAAGTTTAAATATTACGGTCACAATAGCGAAATAGTCAGTGAAAACGTACAACTCATGAACCATTCTAAGTAAAATAACTCACAGCTATGGTATATTATTTTCATATAGCACAATTCACACTAAATATAGTCAATTCTACAAGATAAGATGTGGAGAAAGGCATGTCTGTTTCCAGCTCTCTATGAACTTAAAGAAACAGTTTCACTTTTATTTAATAATTAATTCATGTAAACCTGACTCATTAATACTCTATAGTATTTACACCGTTGGGTACAGGGTACCTCATAAAGCAAAGGACAAAGCTATCTCTTTTAGCTTTCTTCAAAGCTATGTTATAATGTCTTTTTCAACACACATACATTTATACTTTGTTAGACCATACTTTTCATAGGACGTGTCCTTCTGCAAGACACAGAATACATATTTCAAGTCCACGTCTTCTATCATAACTGCAACTTTGGATGCTTGGTCAATCAATTTTTAGTAAGGTTTTTGTTGCTTTCCAATGCTATATTCAAGGACTGTGTCAGTTCAAAGTTTTCTCTCCTGACTTTATACTCCCTATATTTACAAATAGATGGTAAGACTTCTTCAAATGCCCCGACTTGGAATCTTTCACATATTCTCATCTTAGACCTCATAATTAATGCGTACAAGCCAGCTCCATTCATAAAATTAGTATCAGAATGTAAGGGGAACTTTTCGTTCCCATTGAAGTTTGTGCACTGTACTTTGATCTTTCTCTAGTATGGTCTCTGATTACTTTCTTGGGATTTTATTAACCTAGTATATTACATATGTCTTTTGCTTTAAGCCATGTGTAATTTTATTCATTAAACAATACGGATACAGGGGTGTTATCCAATACAAAGGAATGTAGTACTGACATCTTTGAGGTTAGGAATTACAGCTAGCTCAGTCTGTTCTAAATGTAAGTCTAGTGCAGAGAGAACAGGGCTATCATGGTTGTTGTTCCAATTGTTGTAGTGGATGGGGTGAATTTAACTTTTTTCAAGTAAAAGTGATTTTAAATGTACATTTGTAAATATTAAATAGTAAAAGAGTCTGCCAGATACCTCTAAAAAAACGAAAAAATATAATATTTATTATTTTTGCAGTTTGTCTCGGGGGAGCTTTTCGTTCCCCCGGATAATTTCATATAGTTTTCTTAAACTTCAACTGTTTTCCACACCAATGTAGGTATAACTTGTATACCAGGCCGTACAGTTGTAGGCACGTTGGTGTATCTTTAACGTGGGCACCATCCCCTGTAGGCAGACTCCCCACGGATTTCACATATTCAACAAGTCTCTATATAGAGAGGTTTACCTTGTCTTATAATCTGTGACTGTAAACTTCTAGTTTTTGCATGTAAGCCTGATTCATTAATAAAAATAGTGCTTGGGTGACGTTTTTTTTTTTTTTTTTTTGTAACCCCATCTGTGAGATGGATATCGTTTTAAGGTAATTTTACTTCTTTTATGATTTTAAAATAAAGAAATAAAACACGATTCTCACAAATCCAACCTTGAAATATTTCAGCTATTTTCATCTTATATTTAATAATTAATGCATAAAACCCAGTTTCTTTGAGAACATTTGTGTCAAAATGTAAGGGGAACTTTTCGCTCCCCTTGAAGCTTGTGCACTATACTTCATGTTTTTCTTGCTTTAAACCATGGGTTTTTTAGTTAGAAAATAAAAAGAAATATTGTAAGGAGTGGGCAAAGTAAATCAAATATCCACTCTACTGTACAATATAAGTGTTAAATGTACTGTAAGGTAATAGAGCGGGGTTTGAGACCGCCCGTGTATATCACCCTCAACAGTAATATACCTTGAGAGAACACAACTCTAAGGTATTTCTTACCACCAAGAGCTTTATACACCCAGGTTAAACATTATTCTATGCAAGAGTCATCCAGAATATAACTGGCTTATACTCTGCACAGACTAATGTCCTCTCCCTTTGAGAATTTAAAAAACCATGGCTCCTCCACCGCCATGGTTCGTGGAGGCCTTCCAGAAAAGCAAACTAGCCGCCTCCCCCGTTCTTTTTTTGTTCTCCATATATCGTACAAAACCATTTACTAAGTGAAGCCTTTCAATTGGTTTATAACAAGATAAATAGAGAATTTTTTAAATTTATATACTTTTTTACACATTCACTCCGGACCGTTCGAAGGAGTAGCTAGGGTTGTAGCCCTAACGCCTCAATCTGCTGAGTCCTTGATACCAATCACACTGGACCGTTCAAAGAAGTAGCCAAAACCCTCCTCGGATCGGGGCGCCTCCATCTACTAGACCCTTAGTCCGTGGCGGTCATGGGAAACACGATGTTTTACTGTTTTTAGGCAAACCCATTCATCTGCTAGGTCTTATCAGGGGTTAACCTCGCCTTAGCAGGTGACCTCTCCATGGACTGGAAGCTTTCAAGACTTTGCCTTACTAACTTCCCACACACACGCACACACATTCACACATTTTTTGTTTATTTTAAATATTATTTACAATGTTTACAATTTTATAAGGGATCAAGATAAAAAAAATCAAAGTTATAATGTTTACTCTAATTGACCTCCATGGCTACAATGGATACCTCATAAAGTAAGGTACAAAGCCATATTTAATAATAGTTAAGAATGTAGTAACTGTCAGCATCAGTTACAACAAATGTGGGTAATCAGTCTGTCACAAGTCTGTAAACACCTATCGAATATAGCATCTTGGGATTGTGACAAGTGATACTTCCACCTTTATTGTACCAGACAGTTTTTCAACATCGGAGAATATTTTTTCAAAGTGATCATCAAAAACCGTCGGAGTTAGATTATCTAAAGGGATAAACGGAATATTGCCTGAACCATTCGCATTGGTTATTGTTATCCCAACATGAGCATTTGAACAACACCCATCTGAAATTGTATCTACTATGTACTTTGAAAACGCTAAAGGCCATTCACATGTCTCTATTAGGTCTGTAAGATAAAACTCATACTCAAAAGACAGAGTACAAAATTTCGTATTTTCATTTAGTTTTCTTTTAGACAAAAATTTGAGGAAAACCGCCATAGTTGGATAGAGCGACTCCGGAGAACACCCAACCAGCACGGTAGTTGGAGGGTGAATGATGGTAATAAGATGAAAACACCGTCTATAAGTGACCATGTTGTAGAGCCAATGACACTTAAGCAATTCTTTGAATTTTGCTGAACCCATACGGGAAGGTATCATAGTTATCATCTAATTTTCGTTTTGGGCCGGTAATTTTAAACTGCTTGGTTTCAGTAACTGTTACAATATTTTTTATCCTTTGTACGTCTGATTCTATTTTCTTCAACTTCCAACACCTTAGCAGATTCGCTTAATACCATTTCTTTTAATGTTTCAAAGTTTACCAATTTAGAAGTTTTAAGGTTCAGTGTTAAGCCTTTTACTTTACATACGGGGATCAATTTCTGTTTATTGGTTGACCAGACAAGGTATGCGTAGGTTTTTGGCCCTCCCGACACAAACTCAACTATGTATGACCCAGGTCCATACTCTACCAACTCATCGGTCATTTCCCCGAGGTAATCCCCTGTAGGTACCTTGTACAAACCACCCCGGAAGTAATATATGCAACTATCTGTGTCGTAGTAAAGGACTTGAGCTCCCAAAATTTCAAGGTGTTCATAAAGTTTAAGTCTGGCATGGGCAGTGGTATAAGCCGCGATCACAACATTTACTGACCGAAGAGATTCAGTAGCTTCTTCAATGTTTTGCCAATTAACAAGTAAAACTTCTTCATTTATAATCTGAACTGATTTTACTGTAGTTCCCGGTTGGGTCATCAATCCAAAGAAATCTTTCGGATTTCTTATAATTGAAGCCTTAGTCATATCCTCTCTTTGCCCGAATTTTCCCCAGAATGAATTTAACATTAATTTCGACAAAGACCTTAAACCCCCATTCTTAGCAATTTTGTCTTTCTCTAATTTTATTCCCTCATGTGCAAAATAGTCTGCAATGTACTTTTCTTTATCCTCCTCAGTCACACACCAACTAGGAAACCCTGACGCCTCTTGTTTCATTTTCAAAAATTTATTAATAAAATCAGTAAACAATCCCCCGTTTTCATAAGTCGCTACTTGATATTCCCAAAGTTCATACATGTCCAGAATTACATATCCCTTCTCAACTGCCTTTCTAATCTCATGCATCGTCCAAGTGCCTACCAAAGCCCTCTCGTCACTGTTGTGGCAACACTCTCCTTGATTCAAAATATCCCCACAAGTTCGACACAAGACAAACATTAATTTATTATTAATCTTCGCAGGAAGAACCGGGTGGTATAGGTCCCGAGGTGGCAGGATTTTACATTTCAGCAAACCTTCTACGTCAAGCCCCCGCTCTCTACACTCCCCGTCCCCCACAAAAATTTCAGGGTGGCCAATAGGATACTTACAATATTTATTTACATACGGGTAAAGAGAACAAACATCCACATACTGGATAGTCTCTCCCTCCGCACATTTATGATAAGTCTTGGCGTTACCAGTCCTACCTCCAAAAAATGAATCTCTAGGATTAAGCGGAAGGCTGTTCAGTATTGGCAGACTGTCCAGGTGTTTAAGGTTTTCATCTCTTTTAATTTTTCTAAACTCGCACTCCCACATTTCAACAACGTTACTTCCAAGTTTCTCAATTTTCTTTAAAGTTCTCTGGTAACGCAAGTGAAGTGAATCTGAGGGATCCTCCTTCAGAGGAGCCTCTCTTTTGTAAGGAAAGCATTTAGGGCAACCATGCCAATAACAGCCATGAAATTCATAAACATTTTTCCCATCAAAACCATCTACTTTCGCCCCATTAATTTTTACTTCTCTGCCCTTTCCAGCATGTTCAATTCTAACACCGCGGTTCTCTTCTTCCCAAGATAACCACTGAAGGGCCACTGCTGACTGATTATCCGTTAACCGGTATCCATTCTTTGGTATAAGACCAATAGTACTGGGCTTTAGAAAATTACGGCGAAAAGCCAAGTTACACGCACTAGCAATAGTTACCGCCTCAAGAAACGGATCTACATTACATTCTTCAAGGAACAAACCTCGGAATTTTAGACACGCCTGTGCTAAAATCTCTACATCTGAAATGCAATATTCCAAAATCTCTTTTTGAAAGTCAAACACGTAGCCACTGTTTACTTGTTCATTATACCAGTTTTCAAAGTCATCGTAGGATTTCTCAAACATGGACTCCGGGCAGTAAAACTCCTTCGCGGGCATTGGGCCTACATAATTTTGGTTCTCAAGAGTGTTAAATAAATGCGGGAAGTAGCCCTTCTTTTTCTCTGGAGGTAGGTCAAACGCTTTGGGTAGTGCAGCAAGAGGCATGGGGAAATAGCTCAAGGAATCAACAAATCTAACATTATCCATCTTCATCAAAATAATTTTGGATCCTCTCATTATAAGTTCAGGCGTAAATTTAGTCTCTTCTAATGTATACTTTAAAATAAACTGAAAGTCAAACCCCTGCCCGTTGTGTGCAATCACACAAACATGTTTAAATTTTTTCCTAACTTGCATTACATAATCCATGAACTGTTTTACTGGGTCTTCAACAAATACTCTCTGCCTCTCAAAACAAGTTTCACATCCGCCTTCTTTAATGCATTTGAAGCAATACTGTTGGGAAACGCACAGATTGACTTTATGCAGTTTTTTCTCTGGGTCAGACGAAAGGTTTTCATCTTGTCGGGTTTCAAAATCAAAGAAAATAAACAAATAATCCTTTTCTTTTTTTACTTCTCTGCCCTTTCCAGCATGTTCAATTCTAACACCGCGGTTCTCTTCTTCCCAAGATAACCACTGAAGGGCCACTGCTGACTGATTATCCGTTAACCGGTATCCATTCTTTGGTATAAGACCAATAGTACTGGGCTTTAGAAAATTACGGCGAAAAGCCAAGTTACACGCACTAGCAATAGTTACCGCCTCAAGAAACGGATCTACATTACATTCTTCAAGGAACAAACCTCGGAATTTTAGACACGCCTGTGCTAAAATCTCTACATCTGAAATGCAATATTCCAAAATCTCTTTTTGAAAGTCAAACACGTAGCCACTGTTTACTTGTTCATTATACCAGTTTTCAAAGTCATCGTAGGATTTCTCAAACATGGACTCCGGGCAGTAAAACTCCTTCGCGGGCATTGGGCCTACATAATTTTGGTTCTCAAGAGTGTTAAATAAATGCGGGAAGTAGCCCTTCTTTTTCTCTGGAGGTAGGTCAAACGCTTTGGGTAGTGCAGCAAGAGGCATGGGGAAATAGCTCAAGGAATCAACAAATCTAACATTATCCATCTTCATCAAAATAATTTTGGATCCTCTCATTATAAGTTCAGGCGTAAATTTAGTCTCTTCTAATGTATACTTTAAAATAAACTGAAAGTCAAACCCCTGCCCGTTGTGTGCAATCACACAAACATGTTTAAATTTTTTCCTAACTTGCATTACATAATCCATGAACTGTTTTACTGGGTCTTCAACAAATACTCTCTGCCTCTCAAAACAAGTTTCACATCCGCCTTCTTTAATGCATTTGAAGCAATACTGTTGGGAAACGCACAGATTGACTTTATGCAGTTTTTTCTCTGGGTCAGACGAAAGGTTTTCATCTTGTCGGGTTTCAAAATCAAAGAAAATAAACAAATAATCCTTTTCTTTTGGCTTTTTCCTGTCCACCTTCATGAAACACTTATGGTTTTCAGGCATAAAATCCCCACAAGTATGACAAAAGACTTCTCCACATACATGTACTGATTTACGCTTATCCAGGAAAATCATTTTTTCACAACCACGGCAAAATTTAATAGACTTACATATATTCCCCTTATGTGCAATTAAACATCTCTCACTTTTAAAGTGACGACTACAAAGACGGCAGGTAAGACCTCCGTGCTCTAACTTACATGGTGGAGAGATGGAATGACAAGCAGAACAGATATTAGAGCAACGGTGCTCCCCTCTATGGTCATAGGGAACATGACACGCTTCACAAAAATAACTACAGGCAAAGGCAGCAGTAAGTGAAATGATAACATTATAATGACCATTATGAAAAAGCAAATTAATTTTAAATTTAGCATCTTCATCACCCCCACAAAAATAAACATCTCGGCCTTTGCAATTATAGTTATACACCGTAATTTTAAAGTCTTTAAGGTGTTCTTGAAATTTCTCAAGTTCCGGGATACCTGCACCATCTTCCGGCATTTCTACACGCGCTTCCGCAACTAACTCTTGAGCCTTAAGTGTCTGTTTTTTGCCTTTATCCGTACGAATAGCATAAGTCTGAGGATCTTGTTCTGCATAGGCTTTACCCACCACCAAAGCTCGGGGAAGGCACAGGTTATCTTTATTATTAATAACTACAATTCCCCGCCTTGCCTTACACTCTTCATTGAAACACAATACAATCCAGGCCGAACTTTTCCTTTACCTACAGGGAGATTAACTCGAGAACATTCTACTTTAAAAGTGTCTTTCGACTTGATAGACTCCGAATTACTTTGAATAATTCCACCAAATATTTCCCACAAAACATCAGCATCTACATCTTTAGCGGGACGAAAATCAACATACCCCGGATCTTTAGATTTCAAATTTAGACTCTGTAAAGTAAAACCAAGCAAATCATTTTCATGGGACTGTTTCTTCATATCACTGACGATTTGAGCAAAACCTTGTCTTAGCCAATCAATTTCATTTGTTTCGGGTGGAGGATTAGAAAATTTGAAAATTGTTTTAAGCCCATAAAGTCTAAATTTCTTTACATACGTTTGATCTTCGCTTATAACTGTAACAGGTTCAGTAATTTTAGGAGCATTCATTTTAGAAGACATTTCCATGCTCAAAATTAATTAAAAGTCAAAGTATAAGACAAAAAAGTGAGGTTATGTTACCCACGTCCGAACAATATGACAACTAAAATCAGACTGAAAAATTACAATCGCTAAGCTGGTTATATAGTGAGAAAATTACTACGTAAGTCAAAATATTAATTAAAAACAACTACGCAAGTCAAACATATACTAACTACAAATAAATACACAATATCTAATCCAAAATAGTACACTCAACACACAACCGGAGCTAAGCAACAGAAAACATTTGCACGCAGTGAACAAGTACACAACACACAACACGTCCGATCGCTACAAAGGTCTAACGCAAAGAGAGCGAGGACAAGCAGCGGTCGGTAGAGGTAGATAAGCGAAACCAATCAAAGCGCTGCACACCTATTATCTACCAATAACACGCTTCCTTATTCTAACCAATCACAGGGCTAGAACTGTACACGGTGCAACGAGAATGTTTCATCACCAAGTCAAGAATGCTTGCTCAGCTATTATGAAATTACGGCCTTCATCAACGACAAAATTAGTTCAGCTCCTAAGACTTAAAGACTTAAATTTATAACACATAACAACCTTTCTATAACATAAAGTAACATGAATTTTAATCAATATTAAGTATTACATAATTAAAGTTTTATTCAGTTAGCAAATATAACAGCATCTAATACATTATTAAATATTTTGCTTTTGTCACCAGGGTGGACCCACAAACATTTAGGAATTTAAAATCAATATTTACAATGTCTAATACTCTCAGTCAATCTAGTTATACCCAGGACTTCGAAACAAACTATCTAGGTCATAATGATTTGTCCAACACATAACTGAGAATTGCTACACAACAGGTTATCAGAAAGGAAGTAGGCCAGTTGATAAAACATTTCAGCTCCTAAGACTTAAAAACCAAACTATAAAAATAATAATAGACTTTTTACGCCATAAAATAATAAAAGTTAAGTGTAGATACGATCAAACATTCTGCTTTGTTTGTAGTCCCTTAAACTTCAATAATACAGAACCCTAAGGAAAATTGCACGCTTAAATAAACTATATACGTCATTAAAAATTTACCATGTGAGGCCCACTAACATGGTAAGTCTAGTAATAAAAAATTAATATTTACATTACATTAAAGGATCTAATACTCCAAGTCAATCTACAGATACCTACAACCTTAACACTAATTACATGAATCAAATAATTTTTCTAACATAATATAACTGAGAATTGGCAATGGGTCACCACAGATTATCAGAACGGAAATGACCCGGTTGATAAACTCAAACTGTAGACAGAGACAGTGTTTCAGTTCATTCGCGCGCGCATAACATGATCAAAGTGAGTTTACTAGTGCTATATAGGATATATTACCAAGTAAGTAATCTTTCTTTAAAAATCCAGTTTAAAATTTATGAATTACTTTAAAATACAAATATTTACACAGCATAGGGAAAAACTCCTCTCACTTCTATCTACCTTACAAATGTTGTTAATCACATCTCTTCCCAAGAAATGGTTCAAAACAGCTTCCATCTGTAGCTAAATTAGTCCCAAACTACTTTAAGACATACACCTCAGATTACCTATATCCTCACAAGAAATATTCTCTCTAAATCATTAGATACAAAAATAATTTACTACAGTCTATTAGCATTTTTAGTACATTCTACATAGTACAGTCTACTCATTTTAGCACATTACAGCAAACCTGTTGCAAAATAAGTCGGACTAACTAAAACATCTACACTGCACAGGTTACTTATACCTTCTCTTCAAAAATATTAAAACATTTTGTAATAAATACTCATACAGAATAGACAACATATACTAGTACAGTATAACACTACAGCATTATATTAAATGTAAGTCAAGTAGAACACAAGTATGAACATACTTCATAAGGACATCCTAATAGTTTCATTTAAATTAAAATGTTCAGAAATAAATAGCAGACACTCACAAAAATATAAATTTATACAATCAATAAGTAGAAGTACAACATTATCTTAAATTAATTACCATGTAGACAGCAATAATACCCAAGTGTAAACATTTCTTATGCACTACATTGCAATTAGACTTCTTTAGAGAATAAAAAACACAACAGGTGTGATTATTTCTCAGAGACTACAGTGTTTAAACCGGCATAGTACAACATTAATTTAAGTACATTAATGTTAATGTAGAGGACACAGGAGACACCTTGGAGTGTTGCAGAAAGAGTGCAAACATTTCATAGGAATCAAAAGTAAACGTAGCAGGTCTGTGTATTTTAGAGAAAGAGTATAAACACCTACTGCATAGGCACTAGAAATAAATACTATTAAATATATTAAAGTAATGGGTTCTAGTCATTCGATATAAATACCACGTTACAGCATTATACATCATTGAAAAATAAATAAACAAATATAGTACAACTACCCCAATAATCCACATTAAAATAAATAACAGATAAAGAGAGGAATGCATTTACACCAGTACAGTTCAATGATACGCGCAGCCACCGCAGATATACCGCGTTATCAAGGACGCATCCGCCACTTCCCAACAACTGCCATAGTAGCCCAGAGGTAAAGCACTGACGTTGAATGCTGGCGGGTCGGGATCGAAACTCGGCCTCGCCATGGATAAATTTTGTTCATATTAGTTAGTAATGCTACACTACAAGCCTACGGTGAGGTTATGTACACAGTATAACGTTAGGTTTACCTGAGCGACACTAGCGCCCTCTGGCGGAACCCACCGAACTGAAGTAACGGCCTTACTACTTATGTTAGTATTTAGTTTCTTATCTAAAATTTCATGTATATAATTGAAGCAATTAAGCAACTTTTATAATTTTAAAAGTGAGCTGAATGAAAACGCAGGCATTTAAATAAAATTTTCACTTTACAAAATGATTATTTAAAGATTTTTCAATGGTGTAATAAAGTACAATCAGACAGGCGGACTTTGTGCGGCTCGGCAGGACAATGACAAGCATGCCACTGATAACCGATCCAAACGATAATGACTTTAGAATTATTACTTGTCACGAGATAGACTATGATTCAACATTCACTGATATTATCACTAATTCACTGCACGACAACTTTAAATTAATTCATATAAATATTAGAAGTTATTATAAAAATTTTGACAGTTTTTTAATTTTCTTAGAAGGATTACAAACTCAATTTAATGTTATAGTACTAAGTGAAGCATGGCTAGAGAAAGATAAACCTTTGACGCAATTAAATGGTTTTGATATATTCTATTCTGCACAAACATACAATAGAAATGACGGAGTTGTGGTATATGTAAGGAGTGAACATAATGCAACAGCGAATGACATTAGATTTGGGGAAAGTAACAGTTTAATAATTGATCTATGCTTACATAAACAACACCTTTCTTTAATTGCTATATACAGAAGCCCGGCAATGAACTTCGATCTTTTTATTACTGAATTGAGTGATTTTTTTACTAATAACTCGCAAAAAGGTGTAAAATATATTTTGGTTGGTGACATTAACATAGACATTCACGAGGACAGTACTGACATAAACAAAGACCTATACTTGAATACGTTATACAGCGCTGGTTTTGGCGCCTGTATAGACAAGCCTACTCGTGTTACTGACCATTCAAAAACCGTTATTGACCACATTTTTACAAATTACTTAGACAATAATGTAGTTACTGCGGCTGTTTTGAAAACATCAATTACTGATCACTATCCTATTACTGTAAAGATTGACTTTCCTACTGAATGCAAAAACGACGATTCTAAAAGTACGACATATGTGGACAATGACTTACTGAACTCACTTGTACATGCTCAGACCTGGGACCATGTCCTCGCCCTTCAAGATGTCAATGAAGGTTGTTTAACATTCATTGATACATTAACTTGCCTAAGAGTTAAAGCATCTAAGCCGAAAAAAACAAGCTCTAGATTTAAAAAACTGAAACCTTGGATTAATATAGATTTAATAAAAGATATTAGAAAACGCGACAAATTAAGTAAATTGCTAAAAAAAACGTCCATATGACAATAATTTTAAAAACTACTTCATTAATTTTCGAAATCAATTAAATTTAAAAATTAAAAGAACAAAAAATAATTACTACAGAAGTAAAATATCTGAAACATCCGGAAATCCAAAGTTATTCTGGAATATAGTAAACGAATTCAGCGGAACAGCAAAGATCAGATCCAGCTTTCCTATAAAGCATTTTTTACAAGGTGACATTACTGGACGGTCGGTGGAGGGGGTTGCTAATGGTTTTAACAACTTTTTTACAAATGTTGGCCAAAATCTGGCAAATGCTATTCCACCTGCCGCCGGCCCGCCAGTGGTGGACGACAACGAACATAGGGTGGGCATAGTGCCGGCAATAGCCGGCATGAGTTCCGGCTGTTGCCGGTCTCTGAGAGTCAGGTGGAGCAGTGCGTCCGGGAAATGCGGGGTAACTCGGCACCAGGGCCAGATGAAATTTCTGCAAAATTTATAAAAAATAATATTTCCTGTTTGATTAGGCCTCTTACACACATTATTAATCTGAGTATTGTTTCTAACACTTTTCCAGAGAAATTAAAAGTTGCCAGGATTACTCCTTTATTCAAGTCAGGATGCAAATCCGATTTCAATAATTACAGACCAATATCACTGTTAAGCGTTATTTCCAAAGTAATTGAGAAGTGTGTGAAGAAACAATTACAGGCATATTTAGAGAACAATTTTATTTTTTCGAGTCGCCAATTCGGGTTTAGAAAAAACAGAAATTCAAACGATGCATTTTTTCTTCTAAATAAAGATATCATGGAAAATATTAATAGAAATAACAAAAACCTACTTGTTTTCATAGATTTAGCAAAGGCATTTGACTCCATTGACAGAGAACTTCTTTTATTAAAATTAGACACAATTGGAGTTCGCGGCAATGCCCTCGAATGGTTCAAAAGCTATTTGAGTGGGCGTTGTCAAACGGTAAATATATTAAACAAACAGAGTGATTTAAATTATTATAGCTATGGTTTAGTCCAAGGAAGCACTTTAGCACCTTTACTGTTTTTAGTATACGTAAATAACATAGATAAAATTAACATGCAAGGTAAAATCTATTTATTCGCTGACGACACTGCAATACATTTTTCGGGTGATAATTGGCCAGCCGTTTTTGAGACAGCGTCTCGCGACATTTCCCTCCTAAAAAAATGGTTTGACCAAAATATATTAACTATGAACATCAGCAAGACCAAGGCATTACCCATTTCTCTGCGTCAGGGTGCTGAGCCCCCCGCCGACCTGGTCGTCAGAGTGCACACCTGCGGGCACGTGACCTGTACTACCTGTGCCTGTCAAACCATCGACCGAGTCGACCATTATAAGTATCTTGGGATTGTTATGGACAAACACCTCAAATGGGGAAATCATATAGAACTTATAAAATCTAAACTTAGAAAAATGATTTATGTTTTTTCCGAACTCAGTAACATCTTAAATGAAAAGGAACTTAAGTCTATATTATTATGCACATGTTCAGTCGTCTCTTCACTATGGTTTAATTGCATGGGGGGGAACGTTCAATTCAATTATAGAGCCACTGTCAATTGTTCAAAAATGTATAATTAAAGCCGGTCTAAAGAAATCCAAACAATACTCTTCAAAACTTCTTTTTCAGGAAACGGGGCTGCTTACTATTAAACAACTATATATCAAATCTCTTCTCTTATACATGAAAACAAATCCACACTTAATAATAACTCCAGTAATTCATGGGTATAGAACTAGAAACGCGCAAAACATAGGAATACAGATTCCTAAGATTGTAAAATCTATCAACAAAACAAATTCTTTCTTTTTAGCCAATTTCCTGTACAGGAATGTCCCGTCCGAGATAAAAGAGGCACAGGTGTCAGTGAATGTGTACAAAGGGCGCATAACCGCATGGCTTTTGGAGATCGGTACAGAGGCGTCTAAGCAACTTCTTACTTCCATTTATAACTAATACTACAGCCTAACACTGACGCACAATTCACAATTTTCCCGTTTTGCAAGTCTTTCTCTTTGCCGAGCTGCTGAAAAAGTTAGAAATCCACTAATTATAGTTTTTTTTAAGTTAATTTCTTTTAATATTTAATTTTACAGTCACCATTAATTAGTCAAATATTAGCATTAGCTGTCTGTGTAGTTATTTAGCCTACCCGATTCAAAAATCATAGAATATCCCTTTTAGTTCTATTATTAATTAATAAAAAAATGTTCTTAACTTTTTATTTATGTTAAGTTTTTTATTTACGATAATAGATTTTTTGTTAACTAGGGTGCAATTTCTTACCGTAGACTCAGCCCTGCGCACAGGTCTTTGACCCATGCAGGGTTTTATTTCATTTATTTTATGATATTTGTACCATGTTAATTTTTGGAATTAAACTTGATTTGACTTGACTTGACTTGACATTGAATTGTACCTGTTAAGTTTACATATGCCCAGTACCTAATACTAAAAATTGTCATTTAACAATTTTCTTAGACTACCATCCTTGTTTATATATTGTATTGTGTACTTTTATAATGTATAACAAGTGTACATAAATGTGTCTAAAGAGTAAATTAGCTTATTTACTATCGTCTAATAATTCACTGTTCAGACTCATTCATGTACACCTGATATTTACGTTGTGATAAAAGAAGTTTTGAATTTGATCTCGTTCTAAACACCATACCTTTTACATGGTTTTATCATTGACAATGTTAAATGTACCTTAGATTAGGGATAAAACTTTGATGATAGACTGAAGAGTGCACTGAGTTGCAGTTTTAAAGTAGGTATTGATAGGCCCAACAACAGTTAATCAACATGAAATTTTGTTCTCAATTATTTTTTATCTAACTTAATTTTACTAAATGTATTTGTTGCAATATAGGCCTAAGTTATCTTTAATAATGTTATTGTTTGTTTACATTTATTAAATTCAATTGATAGTTAGTTACTTTGGTATCACACATCAGTATCATGTTTATATGACCATGGAACTATGGAAGTGGACAAGTAAAACATTCTTTCTGTTGCTTGACTTGCATTTTTGTGTTACACCAATTCTAATTGCTTGGACATTAAACTTTTTTATCTGAAGGAGTGGATTAAATCAGTGCTATTTAGTTATAATATAATTTAATCTTGCACTGTTTAAATCTTTAAAACAGAATAAAGTAAGTCCTGTTGTGTAAATCTATTATAATTTAAGTGCATTCAATTATTACTCTAGTCAAAACAAACAAAAACTGTCTGCCCTTGCTTTTGATAAACCTGACAGACGACAGCGGCTGCAATTTATGCTTTGGATTTCATAAAGAAAATGATTTAAATTAAAAATAGTTTTAATTTTTTATTAGTTTATTAGTAAGCCCTTGAGAGAGTGACTTTTCCTAACGAAAATATTCTATGCGATTTAATGTATCAATTTCTATTTAATATATATCACGTTTTGTTGTTTGGATGAGACAAGAAAAGTGTGCGATATTGTGAGGGATAATGGTTGAAAAGTGTGGGATAAAGTGGGATTTTTTGTTCCTGGACGTGGGATATTTATATTTGAAGAGTGGAAACACTGGTACCCTTGCGTCCAGTTGTATTACGTCTGGAGCTATTATTATAGACGTATTGTTCTATTACTATAAAAGAGATGATCAGAAATTATGTTAACATCTTTGTGGTATGTGGACCTAATGATATACAGAAGGATTAAGAAAAGATCAATTTACGATTATTTCAAACGTGTTACATTAAACGCAACACATACCAAAGTCGTAATTTGCGCGATGCCTTTCCAACACGACAAACCATGGCTTAAGAATAACCTAAGAAGTGTAAATAAACTCCCAACTAAGATTGATTGGAAATAAGTTTACTCTTGCTATCCATGTCCATAAAATTCTTCACTTGGCTACACGAAGTGGCCTAATTTAAACGTCAGAAAAAAGATATAAAAATATAAAAAAGTACGTAAATGCATTGAAAATAACGGTCCATTTATTTCATATTAACTTAACATGACAAAGTCTATTTATATACAACATATTAATACTCTATGTAAAACATTTTTCTAACATAAAAAATATCAGATGTAAGCCACGTCCACACGGGGCCTTCGATAACTAACTGGCCTGCATACTTTCCCCCACCACCAACGTCAAGTTTCCTTAAGATAACAAAACTTGACATCTCTGACTTATTTGGCGATCTGCTTAAAATTATGACGACATTTGATTCACAAACATTAAAAATATTAATCAGGATTAAATTTAGAAAAATATTACTCCAGTCCTGGTTGGTTGTAATTTACAGACATCACATGCTGTAAATCCCTTCTAAACTGCTTCGGAGAAGGATTTCTGTTGTAGCCCCATCTTTGCCACAGGACACCAAAAGTAGTTTTCATCACTAGGAGCAAAAGTGGGTCTTTTTGGTGCCCAATCGTGTTTTAAAAACGAGGCGCATCAAAAAGACGCACTTTTGCTCCGAGCGATGAACAACGTTTTTTATTATAATGCTAAATTAGACTTTTGATCGTTAAAAATATTAACTATAAAGTTGTATTTTCTCGTATATTTACAAAGTAAGTAATATGCAGTGTTTACATTTTTGTTATTTACAAACAATGCTCTTTATAACGTTTGAATTAAAAATTTATGCTCCTCAACATTAATAAATAAATGATACTATACTTAGCAAACAGCTGACTTTCAGTCCTAGGGCCTAAAAAAGTCTCCAGCCGATTTTTCAGTCCTAGGACAAAAAAGAATCGGTTTTGGTACTATTTAGAGAACAAAAAAACAGGCTGATTTCGTGCAGAATGATAAAAACAAATTTTCTAATGGGTTCTGGTTTAACCTTCCCGTTAGTATTTAGCTGTTACCCTCAGATTTCAAAACGGAATACAGTGAAAGAACACCCCTAATACAAAGAAGAAGTCCATTGAGACAAGGCGGATACCCCTCACTAGGTTTTTATACTTGGTAATTTCCACGATTCTATGAACGCTATGGCGTCTTCTAAGTACTTTATGACCTTTGGGTTTGAATCCGAAGGTGGTCTTTTGAGGAGATTGCTGTCAAAACAGTACATTAACAGTAGCTGTTGAGACAGTGGACAATGTCATTTAGTTTTTAAAGAAATTCTGCAGTATCAAGAGCTGTCGAACTGTTTAATGCCCCCGTGTGGCATGCAGTCTGAATGCCTTTAGCAACTGAAGCACTGAACACCTGAGTTTGCCAATTTAACACTCATATTTTGGAAACTCTGTGGTCTTATGTGTCGCTCCTATAAGTTTTGGAGCAGCCCTACAGTCATTTGGGCTGTTTTGGTCTATTTCGTAAAATGAACGAATGTCCCTCCCACTTATTAATTCACCATTAACTTCGATGTCATGATTTATTAAATTATTCCGTATGTATTTGAAGACATAGGGAACGTCATGAAGGAAATTAATCTTCTTTTCACAAAAAAATATGTAAGGATTTTTTCGCTTACCGTACTCAATATATATTGCTGAAGCATTGGTCGAGCCTTGGTCACCAATGTTCAACTGCACGAACATTAAGCGAGGTTATGAACACTTGCTCTAAGCATATTTCTATAAATAGAGATAAATCTCCCGATTTTACACCATTACTGGCGGTAACAGAAGCAAAGGGACATTTTCATTGATATTTAGTACATGCAATAAGAAGACAAGAGCAGTGATTTCTTTATGCTCATTTCATAAAAGACAAAAACACTCTGTTTGTCATCGTCAGTCATGATAGTTACTTTCTTGCTTAATTTAGAAATGACCTCTTCCAAAAATCCTGGCGAAACATTGTATACATTTATCCACTTTCTAATTAGAATGACGCAAGGCAACTTGAAACCCTATCTCGTAGAAAACGGTAGGCACTTGGGATTTGTAATATGGAGATAGAGCAATATTCTTCTCATCTTCACTCCATTCTGGATGGTTTTGGTGATTAATTAGCATTTTATCAAAAATTAGCATTTCCCTTGAAATAAAACGAGACTGTTTAGCATTTCTTACCAATACAAAACTGCAAAAGAATTAATATTTAACACGATTAGCTTAACATGCTTAGTAATTTTTTATAATGGAAAAAGCTTTAGTCAACTTATTGATGTAGATTGAGCCAATATTTTCTCGTTCTCACTACACACTTGACATACTTAATGATTTATTTGCATTTAAAAAAAGTCAGCGTTTCCTCTGAACCGCAGAGAGAAAATAATAGAACACGGTTATTGTGTGTTTTATAACGTTACTTACAGTAGTTATATAGAATGATCTGTTTTGCACGGGACTGAAACTGAAATTTTAAAAAAGCAGTATATGCCTAAGTATAACTAGGTATACATAATGAATAATTGTAAAAAAATCAGTGATCGATGGATTTCTCTAGACTGCAAGAAAAATTATAAGTTACCTCGCCTCAAATTTAAATACACTAAGATCGGAATATTTGCATAGTACTCTAATTTTCATTATTTAAATTTAATTATTAGTTTTTAAAGTTCAACTTTTTATACTTGTATACTTAGGATTACAAGCTACTATACGAAATGTGGTAATTAAATCAGTGGAAACTTATTACTGGTATTGAAATAAAACACCCACCGAAAGTCAAAGTAAGAAGTTACCTGATAAGTATTGAGGAATCATTACCAATAATTCCACAATGTTTCGTCGTTTCTTTCTTCTGTTTATACAACGCAGTTTGTTCTTAATTTTATTAAAATTTGCTTTTTGCCTTTATATTATTTTTACAAGTTGTCTTTCCCTCAATTTTGGGTCATTACAAGGTGGGGTTAAAGTTCGATTCTTTTCTACGACCGGGAGCTGGGCAGAGTCCAGTGTAACTTAATATACGCCAAAGTGCGTCGGTGTTTCAAGTGAAGTCTCTAAAAAAAAAAAAAAAAAAAAAAAAAGAGTCCATATTAAGCGGAAAGTATTCTTCTAAAAAACCATCGTCTCGAAAAGCCTGCTCAAATATGTTACACGACTGTTCTGGTTTGCTGTTTGGCAGGATTTTCTGTAGGTTTTTCAGAAGTTTAAGATTTTTCTTCATCGCAGTAAGGTATGGGAATGTCAATTGAATTATTTTGAACCTTTTCCTTGTACAATCAGTAAATGCATCAGGTTCAAAATGTGCGGCACACACTGCTCTGAACCGCAGTTTACTTTCCTCAACATTTTGTAGGTCGCTTCTGCCACAACTTGTTATCCACAAAGTGCATCTAAAAATATGCCCTTTTTCATAACTGAGAAAATAAAAAAAATTCATTGACCTTAATGTAACAACATCAAACGAAGTTAAAAATCGACATCAATAAACACACTTTTTAGTGTAGTAAAGTTAGTCGGGAAAAATGAAAAATTTTTGGAAAGAAAATTTATTTTTAAATATGTTCTATGGCATCCCCTGACCTTCCTCCGAAAAGTCCCCAGAAAGCCCATGTGGAGATCATGCCCAAAATGAGGGGTTGGCATATGAGGATTTACAATAAAATTTGATATCAGGTATACTAAATTTAAATACATTCCAGAAGGTTTTTACATGTCAAATTAAAGGTTTTAAAATGTAGAGTACAATGTCGTAAACCCGACCTCATAATAACTTTCTGAAGATAAATAAAAATTTAGGATAAAAGAATATTATAATCACTTTTAAATGCAATAACTTCCGACATATTTGACGTTTTGATGTGTAATTTTCGGCTATGTACTCTCCTTACTAAGACCATTAAAATTATGTATAGCATGTCTATGGACTAAGTAAGAATTTTCAGAACTTCCTCTTTGTGACGTCCATGTAGAGGGTAGATCAAGGGTAATATGATAAGCATATGCCAAGCTATCCGCATTTTCAAAAGTAATTTTAAAACCAAATGTTTGCAGCAAACCGCACCTTAAAAGGTCTAGTTTTTCAAATATTATTACATTTTAAAGGTTTAGGTTTTAAATTTGATTTTTATTCAAAAATTGACAGGATGCCTTTTGTTGACTAAGGCAACCTTTTGAGATAGGGTTCGTGGCATTACTGTAGTAGTACTACTACTTAAGAGCTTTTATTTTGATATACATAAACCAATTGGCCGACGAAAGATTTGTTTCTGACTCCAAGTGAACCATACCAATCATTTTTAGGCAAGTTGCCTACTGGGGATTTCCGGGGACTTTTCGGAGGGAGGTCAGGGGATGACACAGATCACATTTCAGCATAAATTGGCTATCCAAATATTTTTTCCTTTTCCAGCAATATTTTTCCTTAGTTTTACTACACTATTTTAGACTATTAGCTTTTGATTCTATTAAATATTTTACAGATTTTCGTGCCAAAAATCTATTTAAAAAAATTTAAATTTGATTTAAGATATTTAGATAAGTATTGTAGTATACAATTATTTAAATATATTTTAATAATTATCTTACCTCTCTTTATCTTTCTTTCTTATCTCTTTATCTATCTTTCTTTATCTTAACACGGGTGAAACGTGTTCTTGCAATCACAACAGTTTGCCGCGATCCTGGAATTATCGATCACTTCACCACACTTAAAACACTGGGCCATTTTATTATGACTGATATTAATATTTTAATAAAAAATTTGAAAATATAAAAAATTGTCTAGTTCACATAAAATTAATATGCAGACGCACGTGGCAGCTCAGCAGGACTCGGCACGCACTAGATAAGCGGGCTCTCGACAACCTTCCTCATCCACTGACTGATAACGACTGTAAATGTGGTGAGGATAACCACCATACAGGATAATTCCATCTGTAAATGTCTTATAAAGGTGCAAATTTAGTATTTAACTATACTAAATAATAGATCAAATATATTTATATTGCATAGGAACTATACCTTATTTTCAGTCTTATCTTTGTGCAATAACTCGAGAGCCATAAAAGTGGGGACCTTAACGGCAAGCAACCGGGCGTGCATCATTTGCGCATCATGCGGAGAGCCAGGTAGAAGGGATGCTTGTTTTGCGCATCGAGCTCCAGGGGACTCTCAGTTATATGCATCGTTTGCGCATCGCAGGGTGGTGGAAGCGGCATTATTTTTATTTACAAAGTTATTGAAAACTCATATCCGTGTTCAAATGGTCTTTTGAATGATAAAACGTGTTTGGGATGAGACATTTAAGTTTAAAAATTAGCAAAAGAATATTCAACAGAACAGAAATAATGGCAAATAATCGGACACAATATCACGGCCTTGACCCGTACATTAACACTTGGATTTCATGTTTACCATTTGTAGTTTGTTTCTATTGCAACAGTGAATTTTATGAGTGGTTTTATTCTGAGGAGTTATCATAGGAGAGACTGCTATCTACAGTTAGAATAGAGGCAGACTTGCCATAGAAACAATTCGTGCAAAACATTTCAGCCTGAGCAATTACAGTAATACAATCCTAGTAGTGGAAAAAGGGGGCTGCTGGCTCACTTCAAGGTCACCTGAGCGATGACGTCATCGAGGTCAATGACCCCACCGATGACGTCATCGATGACGTCATCGATGACGCAATCGATGACGTCATCACCAATTACGTCATTCTGTGACGTCACACCCATGACGTTGCAGAAATGACGTGGCGATGATGTCATCACCCCTTACGTCACCATCATGACGTCATCGATGTCACAAAGGTCAAGGTCACGCTGAAACCTAAAATTTTTAGGCACTTTTGCTGTTTCTCGCACTACGCTCCGAGTTTCAGTCAGGTTTCAATGACCTTGACAACTTGGAGCGAAATTAGACGAGAAACAGCAAAAGTGCCGAGGGAACTCAAAGTTTGCAACGTGACTCTGCCTAAACCGTCATGTGACACCGCTCGAGTGACCTTGAACCGATACAACTCCCGCGTTTCACCATTACTGCAACCGCGATGCGCACCCCACGACAGCCACCGAGCGACTGACTGTCCAGCCCCGCGCACTCTAGGTATATGGGAAGTGGTGGGGGAACTGTGATGACCTCGGGAAACTTGAAAATGTCAAGCTAGGTAGCACCGTTTTGGTGCTACCTTAAATTTACATGTTAAAGTGTGATGACCTTGAGGTTGACTGTGAACCTGGGACTTAGGATTGTCTTTAACAGCTTGACGTTTTTGCCAGAGTTTAAGTGTGGTGACCTTGAACTGGTTAAAATCAAAACTGCACAGCAGACTGCACAACACGGATGTGCACACTACGACAGCCGCCGAGCGACTGACCTCCGGGCCCTGCGTACTCTAGATATATGGGGAAGTGGTGGGGGAAATTTCAAGGTCATTCAAACGGAGTTTTAAAAAAGTCAAAGAGTAGAAAGACTACTCTTGTGAGTCTATAGCGATTTCATTGATAGTGAGTGCTTCTGTATGCCAAGTTGATCTGTATTGACACGCTCCTAAATAATGTTTGCAAAAACCTGCAAAATGATTGTTGCACAATTTGCAGCCAGTTAGCTGTTTTAGTTTGAATTCAATGCAACGTTCAGGGCAACAAGTGTACTTATGCCCTCTCATTTGGTACACATGGAATGTCTTCAACTTTGGTTTCGGCTTCTTCCAAGACTTGCACTTACACATGCACTGACCAAAAGCTTCACATGTTCTACAAGCCAGGCCATCCACCACATCAATGCCATTCGGCCATGAAAAACATTTCTGTTCGCAACAGTAGTTGAGTTGACTCTCCATGTTGCTGCGGTGAAGGTGCGCGATGAAATGATGCTGTAGTCAGTGAGAGTGCACCTTAAATAAACTCAGTGGAGGGGGAAAGGTCAAGGTCATTCAAACGGAGTTTTAAAAAAGATGACTAGTCGTCCTCCTCGTCCGTCGTACTTGGAGAGCTGTCAGACGAAGAGCCCCGCGCAGGTGCTCTCCAGATGAAATGTATATCTATTTGAAAGCGCAGGCCTGGATCTTGTACCATCAACTCCTTTAATCTATTACATACTAATTCCACTTTGTACACATTGTTAATAATCAACACCCAAGGCTTCGGCTGAACATAACGTGTAGTTGAGTCAGCCTCGCAGACAGTTACACCTTCCGGTGATATTGGAGTGTATAAATGTGTAAAATCTCGTTGCTGAGGCTGGCTTGAAGTTGAAGGTTCTGTGCCGACCCTGGTTGCATCAAAATTCAAATCCATTCTACATTCAAGAGGTCCAGGGTTCCCGTTGAATACATTGAGTAATTTTTGATACAAGACTTCCACTTCTGTCGCATCCTGTAAATGAACAGTCCACCGCAAGGGAAATGCTTCGTCCGTAGTGGAGTCAACTTGAGAAAGAGTTCCTTCCGCCATGGCAGCCAAGCAAGGAATGAGGTGAGCTGCAGTCAGTTGTAACATTATTGAAAAGTAGAGGGGGAAATTTCAAGGTCATTTAAATTGGGTTTTAAAAAAGGAAGGAGTGGAGGGGGAAAGTTCAAGGTCATCCAAATGGAGTTTTAAAAAAGGAAAACCTAGAAAGTAACATTGAAATCTTCCAACTGATGGTGGCGAGCGTTTTCTTCTGCAACCTTGCCGACGCATGTAACTATGCCGTACAGTATGAACAGTACAACCATGATAAGGCCGAACAACAAAAGATAGCCGTTTACTATCATGATATTTTCTGAGTGGATCTGCTTTCTTCTTATCGCCCTCTCTTGCATCCTCTTCTCTAACTCGTGTACGAAGTCACAGCATGCGTGAGGACATCTTTCATCTGTTGGTAGGTTAGCCATTGTTGATGTTGTAGGTTTGGCTGTTGAAGAAGGAATGAGGTATCTAATTATGTTGTCTCATGTATATCAACAGTGAAGTGGTGGGGGTAGCGAATCAGTGGAGGGGGAAGTTTCAAGGTCATTCAAATTGTGTTTTAAAAAAACCCTATCTTGTTACTGAGCATATATGTCAGTAACAAGATAGGTGGCTTTGCTCTTTTTACTTCTTTAATATAATAAAGAAATAAACATATTCTACAATTGTAAGGACAAGGAAGACAACCGCTAGTCAGCTGAAGTAATCCAAGTTGTCTGGTTCGGTCTTCATCGACGCCGGTGAGGAAGCTGTCGTTGAAGAGGAATGTCCAGGCTCTTCCTTCGGCTGCCGAAGATTCCGTATATTGCAAGCGTAGACTTGCACGTTTATACGGTAGCCTCTTGCCACCATCAGCTGCAACTCCTTGTACAAGTCGTTCAGCTCCTGTTGCGTTTTGATCGTCACCTCCTCATAGCTGGCACAGCTTACGTTCAGAGACATACTGATGTTGTTCGGTTGGCTGCTGGAGTTGAAATGAAGACGAGGCACAGCACTTGGAGGTATATGAAAAAGTGGTGGGGGTGTTTTGCATTCAAGCAGGTTTGACTTGTAGCGTGGTGGTGGGGGTAACTGTGAAATGCAAAGGTCAAAGGTCAAGGTCACCCGCGAAGTTTAAAAAAAAAATGCAACATATCAATATGTGACAAACTTCACATATTGATATGTTGCATTTTTCGTCTTTTTGTATTCTTTTTTTTTGTCTTTTATGGTTTATTTATTTATAAAACATTACAATAACATATGTACAACAGTAAAACTTAAATCTAACACTGCTGCTTGTCGGCGATGTGGATGGTCAACTCGGTGGAATTGCTACCCGTGCAACCGTGGGAAACCAGGTAGAGACAGCCGGGTTGGATGGAGCGCAGATCCTCGTTCTGGAGGAGATGGACGAACCGTTTCGGCAGGTAGACTTGGAACTTGGGCTCATCCCCCGGAGTGAATGGTGCCTCGCTAAGACTGCAGCAGATGGCCTCTCCAACTGTAGTCTCCATCTTCTTCATGGCGTGGATAATGTAGTGCTTCTCGTCTTTAAGTTCGGAACACTTCTTGACGGGTAGTATGGTAGATTTGGAGTGAGCATTGAACTGCTCAACCAAAGTTTGCAGGAACTGGTGAGATGCCATGGTCAAGTTATAGATCGTCTTCTTCGTCTTCTTGCTGGGAGATGTTGTCGTCTCGGAATCTCGAGTAATACTCATGCCAGGTCCCGGTCTGCTCCTCACTTATATAACCCCCGTTACCCCCACCACTCCCCATTTCCCCACTTTGAAGGTAAGATGCGAGTTTATAGGCGTTTTTTAAAGCGCAATGTCTATCTTTTTCATGTTCTGGACTTTTAGTACAAATACAAACATTTTCCATCGTATACTTGTAGTTTTTATCCAAATCCACATCATTAACCGGAACATGAGTAAATCCTTCGATCCATCTTTTCTTTTCCAGCCCCTTTGTGTAAATATTGGTAAACTTGTCTGAAAAGTGATGCATAATGTGATACAAGTCCGTGTAACTTGTAAAACCATCATACCAATCGATATGATGGAAGTGTTTTGAAATCCATCTGTTGGTAGTAGCGGCTTTACTGGTTAAAGATGAATAAGAACATGGTGGTTTAAATAAAAACGAATAAGGAACACTTGTATTGATGTCGAAAAACACAAGTTCTTTTATGATAAATCTATCATCATTACCCCGAAACGCTTGGAACTCAATTATACCAGGTTTGGACTTTACTTGTTCTTCTTCCTTGTCCATTGCGAAGATCACTCGTCTGCTCATGACGAAGTCCAAAGGTCAACTGATTTCCACACCACGGTAGGTACGACTTTTATACCCGGCCGTACAGTTGTTGGCGCGTTGGTGTATATTTAACGTGGGCACCGTCCCCGGTAGGCCTAACCCCACAAAGTGTTTGATATTGTTTTAAAAATTAACCATTGCTGTGTAGTTAATTGTCATTTAGGTTTCCATCTTTACATTTTCCTTGTTTTCATTTTCATCACTAACACTTGATTCTTCTCCTCCTTCTTCTTCCTCTTTTTCACGTTTTACTGATTTCTTATGTAGTTGAGCGTACTTTTCCAATTGTCTCCACATTTGTACTTCATGAGGAACCCTATTGAATATAGAAGTATCTACAGGTCCGTACAATATAGGTGCGTCCGGTTGTTTGTCCAAAGTGTCTTCCAGATAATCTTTAATAATTGAACTTGAAAACACCAGTTGTCTCAAGTACCTCGTTATTGGTTCAGTTGCACAAGTTAGAATAAAAAACTCTTCTCGATTAAGTTGAATCTTGTTATCATGTCTTGTTGTGTCTCTAAACCGCAACTGATGATCACCACGATGTTTAACAATATCGATTTCCACATTTGAATCCAAAAGGCCTACTCTTGTCTTTCTTCCAAACATGTTACTACTTAAATAGCATTCTAGCAGATGCAAGTGTTTCATAAACGATTCCCAAGCAGTGTCCGTAAACAAAATCATTTTGGGTCCATGAGTTAAAATTACAGTAGGGGAATAATCTGTAGATTTCATAACACCGATTAAAACACTTTTGTCCAAACTGGAAGAGATTGGGTAAAATATTCGCAAGAATACCTCACTTAATATGTTAGGAGAAATATTATCTTCAATATCCCTTTTCCTCTTGTGTGCGTTCTTTCTTCTTTTACCTTTTTCCTCAATATTATTACTGGCGTGGAGTTGTCCGCAAGCGTTGTGTTCATCTCCCTCCGGTTGACCTTGAAGATCTAAAAAGTCGGATATCTCCTTCTCAATATCTACTACATTTTCTTGTGTACCACTAGGAGAAGCCATATTGAATAAGATGCTACCCATACAACAACAGGCAACAAACTGATGAGGAGCGAGCTGAACGCTCTGCTTTTATACTCGCGGAATGCATTGGAATGTAGGAAAACCGGTCTTTTACAATACATTTTTAACAATTCCAGTTAAAGGTGTGTATGTTACGATTTTATCATGTAGAATTAAACAGTATGCAGTTGTATTAGCCGATATAGGCGCGTTGAATTCCATTTCTATTTTTATATCTACACTTGATGATTTTACCGATTCATTTTGTTTAGAACAATCGATTACAACTATAGGGTAACCATCTAAGTATTTTTCTGGTGATAGTAAAGGTGCATTCGTTTTACCATAATATGAACTTTGGAATCTTGCATACATATCGTACAATATGCTGTACTTTTTATTAGCGAATGACACATTTAAATTATCGTATGGAAAAAATTGTGAATTTAAATAAACTTTAATATTTTTCAAGTTGCAATGATCAAATTGGCCTGCATGTTTGGTGATGGTGTCTCTTCTGCCTGTTTGTAAACCAAATATAATATACCTGGCTCGTTCCACATAATTAGATGTTTTAACTGTCCAAGTGTGTCGATCCGTAGTTGGCAAGCTGGGATGTTCATGAAATTCCCAACTTCTAAAAGGAATTACAATATCACGATCAGCCTTTAACTTTCTTAATAGTAGCATTCTATGCTCGTCAGCTAATTTTACATGTGGAACTCTCCATACAATTTTGTCTAATGTTAATTTCCATTCTAAAGTTGCATCTGTTGTACCGTCTGGAGCTTTAATAATATCTTTATCGTTTGAAGATCTCAACAAAACTAATTCTTGTTTAACGTTTAATATTATTTTCCTATAATCTTCAGCAAAACCAAGCAACAAACGTAACGGAATATGAAAATCAAAATTTCCATTTGTATCTGGAGTGATTGTGTCTTTTGCAGGTAAAACCCATCCTGCAGGTTGTATTAAATTGGTTTCATTAGGTGATATAGATGTTAATCCCTTTAAAGTTGTTGCAATACCTACTTTTTTAGTAGAATCAACTGTTACACCTGATATTTCATATCTAATTTCATCAAACAGGAAAGCCATGGGATTATTTATAAATGGAACTGTTGTACCAGTAGTAGTACCGTCCTTTTTAGTAACTTTTCCTTCAATATACAAGTAACTTTCACATGGTAGTGTGTAAATGTCTTGATTTTGTATGGGAATACGAATTTCATCGTTATTGTTTAATTTTGATGAAGTGTAAGGGTTGTGGGTGTGATATTCTTTTTCCCATAGGGTTTCGTCGAATGTTGGACCCTGAGCTATATCCAGTATATCCATTATCGGTTACTTTTAATCCAATTCTCTCTAAGAAACGAATGTTCTCGCGTGTTAACTCCTCCACAGCTGAAGAGCTACTAATGCGGATTCCCGTAGGTTGTTCGCTTTTAAATGTTAAACCCATGATTTTGTATTAAAGTGTTGATTTTAAATGTAATCTAACCGTAATAGGCTCTTCTCGGAAATCTATCAAGTTACCGTCTTGATCCAATACGTTCAACACGATGTCTGAAATGAAAGTGGTGTTCAAAGGTAGATATACCAGGTTTTGCGGCTTTTCAACAATTTTAAATCCAGGTGGTACACTGGGGTAAAAAGTATGTATTATATGAGTATTTGCTCCATCTCTGTAAGCTCCTTGTATAATGTTACAAGTTATGTCTATACTATTGACTTTTAATATTGTTACAGTTTGTTTACCGGAATGTGTTTTATTTGGTTCTAAAATTGCTCCATCTTTGGGAAATCCTAATAAATCACCAATTGAGTTTGGCTTAGTGAAATCTATATAATATTTTGAAGTAAGCTCAGCTTTCATTGTATTATTATTACCTTTTAGCGATATATTGTCTTTTCCCATTTTATTTTGCAAAAATTCATTAATATGATCAATTTCATAAGAACCTGTGGGTAAACTGCACTCTTCTAAGTCTGTTAACTTACCACTGGCATCTTTTCCTTTATAATAATGCAATAAGTTATTTTTACCTTCCGTAACATTGGGAATAGAGTTGTAAGTTGTAAAATCCAACAGTGCTGCCTCCCAAAATCTTCCTTTTTGCAAGCGTAACGCTGGAAAAAGGATACTTCGTAAAGTGGACGATTTTCCTGTTAATGATACCGTATAGGAAGACATCTCAATAGTGACTGATACTTTTAGCTAGGAATTCCAAACATAAATGGCCGCATATTGAAGTATTATCAGGTTGTTCTCTTTTATAGTTGTAATATATGTTTTTAGCAGATTTAAAGTAATGTTCAAGTTCTTTAGGTGGTGGCAAATTTCCAAAACTATCAAAATAATATACATTACTATTTAGTTTCTTATAACACACCCAATGGGTGCCGGACCCTTCAGTATTATCCAAATTTACGATTCCAGTCTCATTTTTCCATATTTTCTTTGGTAAACTGTCTTTCATAAATACTCCGCGGAAAAATGGTATTTTTAAACAGGAAATATATTTAAATAATTCAACATTAGTCAACGCTTTATGTGGTATAACCAATTGATTTCTTTTATTTAATATGCACGATACGGTCTTAGGTATAGACCAGCCCCGTTTTTTACCATTGACCATATTGTCGGTTTTTTATTATTTTTCCTCGGAGAACGTCTTTTTAGTCTAATATTACCACCATGTTTTCTCTTGGTTGATCCTTTTTTATTCTTACCCCTCCTTTTTCCACCTCCTACCGCTGTTTTGGCCTTCATACCTGCTGTTACCGCTAAAGCTGCTGCTTTTTCCGCAATACTAGCGTCACTAGACTTTACTCGTTGCCAAGCTATATTCGCTAGCTTTTTATCAGCGATTGACCTATTTTTTGAATCGGTAAACGTGGAATATGCGATATCGTGTTCTTTACAAGCCTGATCTAACTTATTTATGCCTGGATCACCTCTTTCCAGTCGTTTTTTTAATTTAGTTCCTGGTCCGCAATACTGATAACCTCCCGGTATGTGAAATTCGTATGGTAAAGCGTCTATTGCTCTGTTTACGATAGATCCTACTGGAATACGATTTAAAGCTTTACTTAACAGAGAAACCGCTGTGGACGTGATACCGCCTCCTTTCCGTATAGTGTCTCGATATGGACTGGTGTAATGAAACGCCATGATTGTCTTTTATATTTGAAAAGCGTAACCTATGTGTTACCTCTATGACAGGTTGCACATAAATGATGTAATATATGGTGTTATTTAGTTAAATATCAAAAGTACCCCAATCTGATGATCTAAACTTTTGTGTGTTATGATTAAAAAAATATTTATAAAGAATTTCTTGTTTAATCCATGTATTTCTCATTTTTTCGTCAATAGGTTTATGTTGTCCTGCTACAATATAATTATGCATATCAAATAATAAATTACCTATTACTTTAACAAGAAAATTAACAGTTACAGCGTTATTGGCATAATCAGGGTCTGCAACATTTGTTAATCGTTTGTTATCACAATTCCACCATTTTTTTCCAGTTGGCTCTAATTGTATTATCTGTTCATAAGTAACAGCATCACCAGGCTTTTCACCAATACCTAAATTTGTCAATAACTTTCCTTTACCATCCCAAACATAATTGTTTTCTTCAAGTAAAGTAAACTTTTTATTTCCTTGTACAAATACATCTCCTTGACGTGTTACTACTTGGTTTTGTTTCACAAAACCGGAGGTTTCTTGTTTTAAAGTTTCCTTCATTTGACCCACCGTTGCACCATCTGATGGTGCAAAACCATCTTTTACATTCGCTAAACAATTACCAAGACAGTCAATAACTCCTACATCACGTGTAATACAATGATCTTTGATGTATTTTAAATTTACAGCATCATTTTCATTTTTTGGATAACCTATATCGTTAATAACAAATTTATAAAAAGAAAACCCATCTTTTGTCTTTTCAGGTATTATAGAATGTAAATAGCGTCTATTTATGCTGTCTTTTTCATCTACAGGGTCTGCTACGTTGGATATACGCCGATTTTCAGCATTATACGTTTTTCCATTAAATTTTAACGTATTCTTTAATTCCGATGATAAATAACCTCTGTTTATTGCATCAGCATTTTGATTTGGCTTACCAACGTTGGAAATTCTATGATTACCCGCGTTATATGTGTTTTTATCTAATTTCAGTGTTGGTACTATCTCTTTTTTTAATACTTTTAAATTTATTGCATCATTTTCATCTGTGGGATCATTAATGTTTTTTAACCGTTTATTACTAATATCATAATCTCCATCAGGTGTTTGTGGTAATCCAACACCTCTTTTTAAAGTATTAAAGTAATATAATCCATCTGATGAATACCGTCCGAACTTGTCAACACTCATGGTGCAACTGAATAACATTCTAGAGTGTAACCCATTTTTATAATATTAGTCCCGATTTCTAACCCATATCAGTTTTTATACAAATTCTTAGTCTTCATCAGTTACATTTGCATCATTCCCGGGACATTTAAAATATTTTAAATCTGCACTAATTAATGATCTGTCTGCTTCATTTCTAAATACATGATTTTTATGAATAAATTCCTCACCAGACAATTTTCTAAATCCGCTAAATGAATTTGGATCTGCAATTAATATATTTTGATAATCATTTACATCCATTAATTTAAATCTTTTGGTATTATAAATAAACTCTTGATTTGCACTATCATATTGTAATGTTTGTCCTACAGTTGCAGCATCCTTTGGATCTGTTCCTTGTGCCAAATTACCTATTTTCTTATTTTTCGCATTGAAAGTACTACCTTTTGGTTTGTCTAATATTAAAGATTGTTTTACTACAACACAATCGTAATCATCGATACCTGGAAATATGTCAATTATTCTTCTATTTGTACCCAACCAACTTCTATGATAATTGTTTGGATTAGTATGTAAAACTTGTGATAAAATCGGAACATCATGAGCATCTGTAGCTAATTGCACATTTGATAATTTCATGTCTTTGCAATCCCAAACATTATTTTTTTGTTCAAGTAAAATAAACTTTTCATTTCCTTGTACAAACACATCACCCGACCGTGATACTACTTGATCCTGTTTTACAAATCCAGATGTTTCTTGCTTTAAAGTTTCCTTCATTTGACCCACTGTTGCACCATCTGATGGTGCCGAACCATCTTTAACATTCGCTAAACAATTACCTAGACAATCAATAACTCCTACATCACGTGTAATACAATGATCTTTTATATATTTTAAATTTACAGCATCATTTTCATTTTTCGGATAACCTATATCGTTAATAACAAATTTATAAAAAGAAAAACCATCTTTTGTCTTTTCAGGTATTAATGAATGTAAATAGCGTCTATTTACGCTGTCTTTTGCATCTTTAGGGTCATCTACGTTGGATATACGTTTATTTTCAGCAGTATACGTTTTTCCATTGAATTTTAACGTATTTTTTAATTCTGATGATAAATAACCTTTGTTTATTGCATCAGCGTTTTGATTTGGCTTACCAACATTGACAATTCTATGATTACCTGCGTCATATGTGTTTTTCTGTAGTCTTAATGTTGGTGATATCTTTTCTTTTAATACTTTTAAATTTATTGCATCGTTTTCATCTGTGGGATCTTTTATGTTTTTTAACCTTTTATTAGTTATATCATAATCCCCATCAGGTGTTTGTGGTAAACCAGCTCCTCTTTTTAAATTATTTGCGTAATATAACCCATCCGAGGAGTAACGTCCGAACTTGTCGACACTCATGGTGCAACTGAATAGTAATCTAGTGAGTAACGCATTTTTTATGAGATTACCCCACGGTTTCGGAGTTCATCCACTAAAGCCACCCATTCGTTTTCCAATCCAGTATGACCCGCTTCTTTAGCTTCATGTATTAGTTTCATTCTATCCACCAATTTATTGATATTATTGTAATAAATCACATTTGTGTTATATAGTTTCTTCATTAAACCTGTACCCGTAACAGACTTACTTCTTTTTCTTCTTTCCTGAGCACTTACATCTAAAGTGGATGCCATAAATCTTCGTTTTACAGGTTTTCTTTGTGTTAACGGCATTGTTTGTCTTCTAGTTGGTATTAACTTGGATACAAATTCTCTATATTTTAAAGACTTAGATCTAAATGGAAGTTGGTCAGGTAAATACATTCTCCTATATGCATTTGTCTGTTCTAAAATATTTTTATATGCTTCCATGTCTTTTTCTTTCACTAACGATACTGAAGGCTTATTTTCAAATAATAATTCAAATAATCCTTTTGTACCCTTATACCTTTGATCACCAATGACAATATTATCATGTTCGTCAACGTTTAACGGGCTATTACCTATCATTAAACCATCTTCTGTTAATCTCGCTCCATAACTATGGTAATTCTTATTAGGAATTGTTCCGAGTAACATTTTTACATGTATTTCCTTCCTAAAGGTCCTTTGTTATGAATGTTTTCACCCAACAAGCTTATGTTTGACGGACCTTCCCTTGCTTCTTCTTCTTTTTCCTCTTCACTAGCAGTTGATACATCTTCATGTCCTCTTTTAGCTTTTACTTCATATAATTCTCTTATACCACTATAGTCTGGTGATTCTAGCTCTCTTTCAGGTTCTTCACCGGTAAAACCACTATATGTAGAGGATTCCAGGTCTTCATCACTAAAATCTTCTGATTTTACATCTTCTCTTTCAAACTTTGTAATAGGTGCAATTGCATCTCCTTCCAAAACGGGTTTAGCAAATTTTTTGTTTAATTGTTTCAAGGGTTCAGTAATAGGTTTAAAATTAGATTCAAGAAATTTCTCCCTTTCGCTAATACCTAATTTTAATGCTCTGTTTTTATTCTCGAATAGAATCACTAAGTGATTTTATTTCCTTTATTAACTTTTCTTGGTTAACCATGTTTGTAGCAAGACGTGTTGTACAACAATGAATGTTTTACATCATGATCAGTGTATTAGTATAAATTTATCAAATCCTATCCTGTATCGACCATTGTTTAGCGGTTGTTCCTTCATAATTGTTAAAAACCCATACTTTTCAGCCCAAGCCTTTCCACACAACTCTTTAAATCGTTCAAATGGCATATCCGCACTTACATGGTCATAATATATGTGTTTTAGGTTGGTTTCATCCTGTTTAAATACAATTAACATGTTTGCATTGTCTCTAATGAGCTGTTTCGGTATTTTGCTGTAAGTTTGACCAATATAAATGCTATCTATGTTGTTATGTCGACCCATGGCGAAGTAATTCCTTATTGTATTTTGATTTTCACAAGATACATCGTCAAATATGAATACTGAGAATGGTTTAGCCTCTTGCGGTTGCATGACACTCTCGCTCGCGTTAAATTTAAAATATTTAACTTCAGGTACATTATTGAGTATTTGTTCCAATAACTGATATTTCGGTTGTTGTAGTGACTTTGAAAATACATATAAATTATTAAAACGTAAGCCTTTAGGGTTTGTAATCAAATTGAATACTACATTTGTTTTTCCACAATTGGAAGGACCGGTAACCAGACAACGCACCGTGTTTGGTAACAAAACACCGTGTTTCCCAGTATTGAATTGAGAACCATCCACTGTGAGTTCATCTATATTATTAATAGTAAAATTGTCTTTTTGCGGTATTATCTCCATCCTTTGTAATGGTTCAACCCAAAATGATGCTCTATCATTATATTAGATCCTTTTTAGGTATCCAAGAATCTTCCGTCTTATTAAATCCTAACCATCGTACTTTAACCTTATCTTTTTTGCGTTGCAACACCTTTTCTACTAGATATACATCACCTACTGTTGATTTTAACATTTCATGTCCATAAAAACCTCCTTCAAGCAATTGTCCTTTATTATCTTTTAAAATGTAAGTTTCTGGTACTGTAGGTTGCACCTTAAATACGGTAAATACCTCATTTGTCCAGTTTGGAAGATATCTTTTACTGAATACACCTTTGTATTTGCTTATTCGCACTTTATCACCAACATTAAACCTTTTAGGCTTTAGTTTTTCAACTCTTGGTTTAGTATTCAGTTTTATACGTTTTAATACAAGTTTTTCATTTTTATTAGTCACCTGGCTTGGTTTCATACCGATAGTTCTATGAAACTTGTTATTGTAATCGCTTATAAGTTTTGGTAACATATCAATCCATACGTGCGATCCTCTGTTAGAAAACATCTTATACATCGCACCTTTTAAAGTTCTGTTGAATCTTTCAATTATTGATGCTTTTACCTCTGAATTGGTTGAGTAATGGTTAATGTTGTGTTTTTTCATTAAATTTGCAAATTCCTTATTAAAATATTCTTTTCCATCATCAGTTTGTAAATGTTTTATAGTATGTTTGTCTCTTTGTATAGCTGTTTCCATTGCTTTTGTAACACTTTTGCCACTTTTATCTTTTAGTGGTAAAGCATCTGCCATTTTTGAAAAACAATTAATAATAGTCAATATGTATTTAAATCCTCTATTTTGTTTACTATAAGGAATCATTTCGATTAAATCCGCTTGATATAAATCATTTATTCCTTTTATCACTGTATTTCTTCGTGGAAACTTTCTTCTTGCAGGTTTATGAAGTTCGTTGACAATTTCTTGCTTCAAGTTCTTCATATTGCAGGTTTGAATGTTTCATGTATCACATGTATAATCACAATGAATGTTGTCTTAAATATTCACATCATTTATATAGGTCAAGGTCATCCAAACTTGTGTAAAAAAATGGGGAACACGGCGTTTGACTTGCCGTGTTCCCCATTTTTTTACGGAAGGAGAAAGGAATAAGGTCGAAGTTGTAGAAGGACGAAGAATAGGTTACTAGTCGATAGGGTTTAGAGAGTAGTGGCCAAAAGGAAGAGTGTGAATTTTATCCGGCATAATATGCCTTTTATCATCTCGAGCTGATAGTGCTCTTTTAACTTCAGTGACACTGTAGACCTCATGTTTAAAGCTTCTGATAGTGTTGAACGTTGCAGACATTGTAGAATCTTCAAACAAGCAGGTCTTGTAATGGTCAAACGTCACATGTTTCTTCAAGTACGATGTTTTGACTCCTTTTGCTTTCTTGACTGTCGGTGTGTTGTTCTAGTTGTACATTTTAAATGAATACAATTTTGCCATCAGTGCCACTATTTCTTCTAAAGGCATTCCATTTGCTTCATCTTTAAATTTTCCGATTACTTTTTTATTCTTTTCATTGTAATTTGGATGGTTCTTCGGATAGTCAGAGAAGTCAAAATCGTCTTTGTATGGGAAACTCCTTAGGTCTTCATACATGTCCAAAGTCTTTATCCAGTAGATAAACGCGTCCGTATCCATGTATGCGACTCCAATGTTTTCCCTTCCGTAGTGTTTAACCATTTTGTTATAATGGAAATCATACATCAGGGTTTTACTTATGTCCAAAATTGACATACCTATGTATAACGGACGGTCCATGACTATTGTTGTTTTCTTCATACTGACAGCGACTAGATTTTCGTTTATAATCATGGATGTTCCGAAATTTGGTTTTTGCACTAATTTTTCCAATTTCCTAGGATCACTCACTAATTTTACATTTTTGTGTTTTCTTTTGTTCTCCAAGGTCTTCCCAAAGATGGCGTTGTTCATTAATTTATAGAAGTCCTTTTCAAATGCCGTTGTCGCTGCAGCTCTTCTTGTAGTGTTGGAATCAATATATGGTTTCAACCAACAAGACTGGGTGAATTCAATTGCTCTATGAATTCTCACTACACGTAGACCCAATTCAAGAGCTTGTTGAACTACCCAGTAGTGAGCCACATACCGATCTTTATTCTCCAACGTCATCATCAATTTTGGCCATCTTCCTGTCGGTGAAACTTCAGTCTTGGCTAGGAGAGGCAAGTCGTAGTGATGGTCATGAAGGTGCTCCGGATATTCGAAATCACAGTCCAAAATATAGCCTTTTGGACCATTCTTTGGAATCTGTGAGATGTCACCGATGGTGGCCGGGTCGATCCATTTGAAGTCAGCGTAGGGAAGCGGATTTGACATTGCCCAACCATAAAGGTTGTTTGCGTCAAAGTAGCCAAGGTAGACCGATGGTTGTCTCTCGTCGAAGCCTGGGATGTACTTGTTGTTAGCTTTGACATGACGTGTTACAGCTTGTGTCAAACCGCCCCGTACACCAGATTCTATCATGAGCACCATATCAATATCTGTTAGAAGTTCCAATCGACAGTTGGTTGACTTTAGCATAGCTTGCCATGCTAATCCTGGAGATGTGTACGAGTGTAGAGGGTCCAGTCCATAGGCGGAGAAGCAGGTGTTTCGAAATTCTTCCATCACATCGCACAGCAGAGTTACGTCCAATTTTATGTAAAAGTCGGAATATTCCCCTAAGGTTTGAATGTTTAGTTGGTTCCAAACATTACAAGCATGATTGTAGTCTTCAACGGTGATTGCACTTTCATTTAACTTGCTATTGAAGGCTTCAATCGGTGGCAGACTGGTTTCTTCAAATTTTTCTGCAGAAGTTATGTAATCATAGGGGAACACTCCTTTACGCATTACTAAGTCCAATTTATCTTCATGTACAATTTTGCTGGTTTCTTTTAGATCTTCTCTTCTTAGGTTCTCAGACAATTTGGCTAAACTAGTTGACATAAATTTATAAGAGTCTACGAAGCGAAGTTTAATTTTACCTACTGTTTTTGAGAAACTGATGTACTTCTCCAATGTTTCAGCTAATACTTCGATTCTTCCATCATCCCGTCCTAACTCTGGGATAATGAAGTGGGAGTCATAGCCGCTAAGATTGTGTATCACGACAGGGATAAAGTTTGGCAGTTTGTAATTTATATTGCATGAATTACAAGCAGCTCCTCTGTATAACCCTGTCAGGTGATCGTGATCTCTTACTTTTTGATTTTCTTCACTGAAGCTCTTCTTGCATAAATAACATCTTGTTGCCAAATTGTATTCTTCTTGTTGATTTTGATTCAAAGGTTCCATAGGTAAAACATTACCGTATAAGCGTTGCACCTTTTCAGCAATGTCATACAACTGGTCTACGAAATGCTTAGCGGCTTCTTCCCCACGGTAGAGTATCGGAGTGGATGTTAAACCATAGTCTTGCAACTGTTCTTCAGGCAAAGTTGATTTCACCAATAAGCAAAAACTGTTAGGTTGATGCAATTGATATTTGGTTCTTCTAGTCACCTCACCATCCGGAAGCTCCTGTGGTACTAACGTGGATTCGAAATCTGCGTAGACAGCTACTGGAATCCGATATTGGTGAACTGTTTTGTTGAATTTGATGAACGCTCGAGATGGCGGCGGCAGACTAATCTTCACTTCATAGTTGTCATTACAAAGTCTTTGGTGTTCCTTCAACCAGTCCGATCCTCCATGTTTTAAATCTTTATTTGTAAAACAAAAGCATCTCTTACACACTGTCACTCTAATCTTCTTTTTGGTTAATTGTCGTGCAACCAAAGCTTCAAAATCTTTTATCCACACATAATGTGAAATTTCACCTTTAGTTATCAATAATAAATCAGTATGGTTTCTTTGCTTCACTTTTCCAACTCGTAGTGGATACACATTGTTCGAATCATCTAAGCCGAACACGTTAACAGAAACACCTGGATTTTGTTTCTCAAATTTTGCAATTTGATTAAGACTCACAGGATACGCTTATATTCCCTACCAACTCTACAAGGATTATGTTTTACATACTTAGTTAGCATCGCATACTTAAAACATTCATTATCCCCGTTTGTAACATTTCTGCAAGAGTTGGTGTCTTTAATTTTCTTTGGTAGAGGGATAAAGCTGCTACCCTTCATACCATATCCATGCTTGTGAACCCTCACATCCATACCTTCGATCGATGATAGCGTCCAGCCAGATCCTCTTCCTTCATGTTCTTGGAGTTTCATTAGCAGTTCATTCATACATTCTTCTAGAATTTCATTGATATCAGATGTGGTTGTAAGGGTTCGGTTTTTAGCAATGAATGCTCTTGGTGAGTTTTCACCATCGGTATTAGTAAACATAGCCTCCAACACCAATCCAAATTTAATAAAGTTCAATCTTGCCAATTCTTCCATCAATGTTTTTACAACTAAATTTTTAGCTTGGGTTATAAAGTTTTCCAATTCCAATTGCACATTATTAATTTTGAAATGAGTTACAACTGGTCCTGGCAAGGCTGTGGTGCGCAGTTGTCTTATATCTTCCACTTCTTCTGTATCCTCTTCTTCCATATCCTCTTCTTGGGTACGCAGTTGTTTTACATCTTCCACTTTTTTTTCTTCCATTTCCTTTTCAATAAATCCTCCAGCTGTAGATGGTCCAGCTCCGGCAAATTGAATAACACTTGGTCTTCTTCTTTGCATTAACTGTAAATAGCTAGCCCAGTCCTCCTGCTTCTGGGGTTTTTCCAAAAACCGATCAATCGCATCCAAGTCTTCTTCACTTACTACAATCTCTTCTTTTCTGTCCTCTTCACGATGCAATTCTCGGTGTAACTGTAGATAGCTATCGCAGTCGTCCATCTGCTTCTGGTAGTTTTCCAATAACCGATCAAACGCATCCAAGTCTTCTTCACTTACAACAATCTCTTCTTTTCTGTCCTCTTCATGATACAATTCTCGGTGTAAAACAAAGATGTCTTCGTCTTGAAAAAATTCACCACAAATATCGCAAAGAGCCATTTTTACAGTTTGGCTATGAGTGTGCACTCGGTGAATGTCCACGCAATAATGAGCAGCGCGCTCAACTGGGTCCCTTTATACCCGAGGTTTAAGGGTGGGGGAAGGTGACGTCATATACATCCAGTTTATCAATCATGTAGTAGATTTGGCTTTTAAACACCCATTTTCAATTTATTCTTCAACAGGTTTGATAAACCAATGATCTTTGGTCTAAATCCACTACTTTGTACAAATTTTTTGTTTGGGCACTTCTCGTCCGGAGCAAAAAACTCTTTGGTCAAGGTCAAAATTTTTTTCTCAAAAAAAGTTCGGGGGGGGGGTCATTACTGTATTTAGGTCAAGGTCACGAAAAAACTTTAAAAAAAATTAAGCCCCACCTGGGGCACTTGGGTTGTCATCGCTGTAGCCTCCGAAGAGACCCAACTATGACAACAAGGCAACATCCAATGTCGTGTACCCTTCGCCACGCAAGACTTGTAAACATTTACTGCATTGTCTTTCAGTAGCTAACAAAGATTCATTTACGTAATTTTGAGTTTCCAGAAGGAAACAAACTGAGGACACCCTAGTGGCTTACGTCCTCGTCCGAGTGCAGAGGCCGCCGCAACCTTTTGCATGCCAGCGTACAAACGGACATGCTCCCAGATGCCATCCGCAACCTTTTGCATGCCTGGCAGGAGCCTACCGATAATTAAAATAGGCTTTACACGGGGGCCTACTCCCGTAACCTATCTTTAATATTTTTTAATTTACAATGCATTGAATTTTTACAAGTCTTTGTGGGTCAAGGCCACACGGACATTAAAAAATTTCGGCCCCCGTACATCCATGGCGAACCACGAATGTTCGGGGGCCTTGGGGACTAAAAACACAAATAGCTAACAAAGATTCATTTACATAATTTTGAGTTTCCAGAAGGGAAACATACTGAGGACACCCTAATGGCTTACGTCCTCGGTCCGAGTGCAGAGGCCGCCACAACCTTTTGCTTGCCAGCTTACAAACGGACATGCTCCCCAAATGCCATCCGCAACCTTTTGCATGCCTGGGCAGGAGCCTACCAATTATTAAAAGTGGCTTTACACGGGGGCCTACTCCCGTTCCCTGACTTTACAATTTACTTTGAGCATTGAAAAAGCTCAAGGGGGGATTGCTAAAACAAGCGTATACACTTTAGAAACATATAACACACTTACAACACACAATTGAGCTCAACGTAGTCAATGCTGGAACAAGCACATACACATTAAACACAAATAACAAATAAGACACAAAGGATAAAAGACACAGGAGACATAGGGTACAAGTAAAACACTCTCATATAAAACAATTCGCAATACCCAAACGCAAGCGCAATATCTTACAACTAATACAAGTCTTAAAGTTAGAGTAGACTTCGCTAAACACTGAAGGCGCCATTCAATGTTTAGTGATGCCTCTGGCGGTCCGTCCCGGTCGTTCACGTTCAACGCGCGGGAGCGGACTGCGAGCCGGATCTGGCTGGGCCCCCTTATATCCCCACCGGGGCAGCCACGCCCAGGATATCAGGGGTGGGGGAGGGGGAGGGGGTGGGGGTGGGGGGGGGGGGCTCGCACTTTCTGTCGGGGGGGGGGGCTCGCACTTTTTGTCGGGGGGGGGGGGCACTTCTCGTCCGGAGCAAAAAACTTTTTGGTCAAGGTCAAAAATTTTTCCGAAAAAAAAGTTCTCGGGGGGTGGGGGAGGGGGAGGGGGTGGGGGTGGGGGTGGGGGTGGGTGGGGTGGTGGTGGGGGGGGCACTTCTCGTCCGGAGCAAAAAACTTTTTGGTCAAGGTCAAAAATTTTTCCGAAAAAAATTTCTCGGGGGGGGGGGGGGGGGCTCGCTAAACTTTTTGTCGGGGGGGGGGGGAGGGTCAAGTGGGTCAAGGTCACCCACTACACTTCTACTCTAAGTGTTAGCTATACCCCCTCCACAACCGAGTCCCTAGGCTGCACAACACCGCTCCGCCAGTATGTCTCCAGCTTCCATGCGGTGCACCTCGCTGTTTTCTAACTCTCTATATGTAAGTATTTTTACAAGTCTTGAATATAGGTCACTACACTTTAACTCTGGGACAATATCGACTTGTACTATTTCAGTGTTTTGACTCAAGGTCATCACACTTTAACTCTAGCACGCCGGTTATCGTACCAGAGGTGCTCACTAAACTAACTTGTAATGTTTAGGGTGGCGTTTTCACACCACGTAGTATCGCCATGAGTGTTCAGTCCAGATTTTAAGTTAGATTAATTTTACTGTGATCTTTTCCAATTCATTTTGCCAAAGGATGAGATTTCTTTTTATATATCGGTATTTCTTTAGAGTTATTGGAGATTTCTTTTAGGTTATTGGAGATTGCAGGGATACAATTATTTTATTTTACACAACTCTTTATCTTGGAGTTCTTCCACTTTGACTTTACTTCCTCGCCCCTCACAGCCTAAGCTGTACAGTAAGGTTTCTTCTAGTGCCAACTCGGGCTGAGAGTACAGTGTGTTGACTGTAGGACAGCTCATGGTGAAGTGATGCGATACTCCAGTGTACAACCTCACCTTCCCCCACCACTGTGACCTTCCCCCACTCCTGCTATTACCCCCTCCACTTTTGCCCTGGCTCATGCGCTACCAACAGTCTCTCAGTATTGTGCGGACTTTTGTGAGGGGAAGCCATGTCGCGAGACACTTTGGGTAAGAAACTTAGCCGTGTTAAGTCTTTATTGGCTGCTCAGTGTCCACCGCTCAAGGTCAAGCGGGTTTCGACTTTAGCTAAATGGCGTAAGCTGTTGCGCGGACACCCTAAGTTTTATACCAAACAGACTAATGTAAGTTTTACTGATGAAGATTTGTTTAGAATATTGGAAGAAATGACTTTTCCTTGCAAAGTTCAGTTAGTTACTCCCATTCCTGACGGTTTAGAGTCTTAGTCTCTCGAGCCAATATACCTAGAGTGCGCGGGGCTGGACAGTCAGTCGCTCGGTGTCTGTCGTAGGGTGCGCATCGCGGTTACAGTAATGATGAAACGCGGGAGTTGTATCGGTTCAAGGTCACTCGAGCGGTGTCACATGACGGTTTAGGCAGAGTCACGTTGCAAACTTTGAGTTTCCTTGGCACTTTTGCTGTTTCTCGTCTAATTTCGCTCCAAGTCGTCAAGGTCATTGAAACCTGACTAAAACTCGGAGCGTAGTGCGAGAAACAGCAAAAGTGCCTAAAAATTTTAGGTTTCAGCGTGACCTTGACCTTTGTGACATCGATGACGTCATAATGGTGACGTAAGGGGTGATGACGTCATCACCACGTCATTTCTGCAACGTCATGGGTGTGACGTCACAGAATGACGTAATTGGTGATGACGTCATCGATTGCGTCATCAATTACGTCATCGATGACGTCATCGGTGAGGTCATTGACCTCGATGACGTCATCGCTCAGGTGACCTTGAAGTGAGCCAGCAGCCCCCTTTTCCCACTACTAATCCTCACCAACCATTGAAAGTAAAATAAGTAAACATTCGATGTATTACAAAAAATGTTTATACATTACAAACTTAAATTATTCATGAATGTGCGATACACATGTGTTGCCGTCCAGTGGTATGTGTGGTGGACGACTGTTTGCGAATTGTTGTCGACAGGCTGAGGCTACCTGGACGGGAGAGTGCGCAAATGATGCAAGGGGATTAGGCGACCCTTCGAAATATTTTACAGAAGGATTAAAAAGTGCGCAAATGATGAACGACCAAGCAACCTAGACTTACCGAACCTACCCTAATATGGTTTCTGGTGGAAAATCAGACTAGCTAAATTCACAGCTGGTTGACTAGCCTTGAGAAAGAGGATTAAGCACAGTTTTGGTTAAGGTAGACTCGCTTGTCCGCAATAAAACTCACTAAAAGCATAAAAGTTCACTATCATAAGATAGTTTAAAGTAAATTGTCTTAAAATCAAAGTCCCACTCAACTTGTTCAACGTTTGTTTTAACACTTAAGCCTAATGATTGACGCTTGCCCCCCTCGCGTAACTGTCTAGGTATTTTTTTTTTTTTTTTAGGAAGAAGCTCCTGGTGTACCCAATCTTAAGGCTGAGCACTGTGACGCTGTAAGATTGCTTACCACTTTGCGTGGGAGCTGAACCTTGTTTTCCATAAAGTAGTTGTAGTTAATCTTCTTTCGAGCACAACCATACTTGACACAAAAAATAGAGGACAATGTTTCATTGTCCAGGCGATTTCTCTTCTGAGTTTTTACGTTCTTTAGGCAGCTAAAGAGTCGCTCGGTCAAAGCATTTGAAATCAGTAGTGAAAAAAATAACCCCACAAACTTTGAAAGTTCATCAAAACGTTGATTTCCTGTAGAGTCTTTAGTAGAAAATATCGTTTTCCAATACTCATGCATATCTGTATTTTCGTTTTTGATAGCGTTCTTCGACCTCCATTGGGCATCAAGACTCTGCAGATTTATTTCCAAAGCTGGGTTTAAAGTGACATACTTCTTGGCTATAGGGTAGATGGATGAAGGCTTCAAGAGGCGGGCATATTCAGGCACTTAAAATGCAGCATCCTCAAAGACGTCATTGTCTTTAAAATCAAACCTTTTTTATTTGTTCGATTGCTTCAATATATATATCTCGGCAGGAGTGCTTTAGTTTCTTCACCTCTTCAGGCTTTGCGTCTGGAATTGCGAATAACGTTCGGTGGCATGAATTCCCAAATAAACATCATTTAGATGCACATAGTTTGCTGTATGAAAAGGATCAATAGAAAATCCATCATCAAGTTCATTAATATATGTTAGCTTCATGAAATTTAAGGCAATTGTTTTCAACAATTCCTCAGTTTTCAACTTGAGGAGACCAAACTGAGGTGCATCGCTTTGAAAAAAGGTGTTGAAGTCATTAAAAAGTCCCAAACTGTACTCCACAAACTCCATCATGCTATTCAGAAGAGGATTGTCAATGTCTCCAGCACCTACAAACAGGAACAAATTAAATTGTAACAGACAGTTTAATTTACATAATAAATTAAATTTAACTTTATTTATTTTGCAAACAATAATAGCGATGATGTTTTAATGATATTTTTAGAACATTTGACACCACTGTGCTAATCGTTAAACAAGTTATACGATGTTCTGGATGTGGAATCAGATCTTGTCATTAGGTGAGAAAATACCTAGAACATAACAAAAATCCAGGGGAATCTGGGAATAAAACATGTAGGCCTATCTAAAATAGTGAATTGTAAACACTCTAAAAAATACACATTTAAAACTTTTGGACAGTGACAGTGATGAACAAACTGACAAAATAATGATTATTAGTTTTTATTGTTAATTAAAATAATTTAAGTAAAATGAAATCAACGGTCTAATTTATTAGTTAAGTAGTAATAAAAAACATTGAGTAAGACTGTGATTATTGTTGTGTTAATAACCATTAACGTTATTATGGCCAATTTCGATTTAAGTACCCAACCAACCTGGGGAGGACATTTTCCTGATATGATTGTTATTAGAAAATAAAATTCCATTGCAAAGAACCATAGACAATATTTTGTATCTTTGCATTCATAGTACCCTGTCGTAGCACAGCCTATTATGAAAAATTTTAAGTTTTGTTTGATTTAACAAAAACATTGATCCATAAATGGATGACATATTGCCGTCATGATCTGTATAGACAAATATTTAAATAATTGTTAGTTATATTGATTAATAATTTAAATTAAATTTTAATAACTCTAAGCCACACACAAAAACTATCTTTGGTTATGGCTTGATAAATAAATAAGAATCGGTGAGATGGTTTTCTTAGAGAGAGACTAAATTTCACGTTACCCTCGAGTAAACACAGCATTCATGACTGCCAACCCTTGGTTGCAAATAAGGCATTCATTTGACGCAAGCTATGTAATTTACCACATGCGCTCCAGTGTAGTTGCAAACTTGCAATGTACTGGTCCAACAAATTGGCATGAAGTCCAGTTTTAAGCGTTAATGCTCCAAATTTTTTTTGCTGTTGGATATTTTTTTATATAAGTACTACTGAAAAGTAAGTGTTTATGTTCAATTTCTTGAGTAATAGTATTGGTGGTCATAAATTATTGGACACTTTTTAAGATTAAATAACCAAGCAACGTATAAACATAAAAATGGGTTCATTAAATAGCACATTTAAAACAGTCTTACACAAAAATAATAAGTCTTTACAAATTTCAGTAATTATATAAGTGATTATAAATAGCCTTTAAGACGACCAAGTTCCTTTGCTTTCACGTTCCCCAAACATTAAACCCTTAGGACTTTTTCTGGGTTTATGACGAGAACAGATGTTCGCAAACAAGACTGTGGGGAAAGAAAAGAGCTAGAGAGTTTGATGGAGGCATAACTTCAGCTGTACTCAGAAAAAATATGATCCGTGGAGGAATTCATATTGAAAACTGCGTGAAAACCATGAAGAGTACGTGGACACGTTTGAAATTACTTCTAAAATGAATGATGTAACAGAATTGTTTCTTGTACTGTGATTGACTGTGATGTGATGATAACTGTTTTTAATATGCTATTTAATAAAACAATAACCATGTTCTAAAATACCAGGTTACTTATTTATTAGATCTTAAAAAGTGTCTAATAATTTCTTCGTATTTATTGATCTAAAATTGAAAATAATATATTTAAAAAAATATTGAAATATTGGAACTAATATTTTACACATGGCTTTATATGCCATGTTTAAAACCTTAAAGTTTGTAAAGCATATTTTGGTTTTATATGTGTAAGAAACTGCCTCAATGTTTTGGTCATTTTAAAAGTAGTTCTTATCCCAAATTTAGCATTAATTCTTATTTTTTCAGATTTTCCTTTCATATATGGAATTAATACATTAGTGACTGGTCTTTCTATAGTTTGATTTATTCTGGTATAGTTTGATTTATTCCTGACATCTTTTGATTAGGTATTTATGTGGTCTAAGTAACCACGATAAATTCATTTGAACCTTTTAGTGGTTCAAATCTAAAGAAACCCCTAATTATATTTTCAATTTCAGATATTTCCACTAATTTAAATCTAAAATGAATGTATTGAGGAAAGACAGAGAGGATACAAAGGATTTTATAAAATATAATACCTAATAAAGAGCACTATCGTTGGTGCGAAATTTCCTTTGAGAGATTTTGTCAAATAACAAATCGGTTTTAAGTATACAATTTTTAAGTTCCTGTTCTTTATTCACATATTTTAAAACAGTACGATCTAAAATCAACAAAGATTTAAATAAAATAAACTATTTGTCCCTTATTTTGTTACTTCCAATTGTATTTAATGAGTGTTGTTGACTTTGGTACGTGATTTCAAACAATAAGTTGTTTCAATTTGTGTAGCATAGTTGACTGAGCTCAGTCCTATCTTGGTTAGTTAGGAAATTGACAATCCCAGATACCCAATAAGCTGTAGCGCTAGTTGGAACTTACCTTGAATAACAAACACTGTGATCTTCCGTGACAAAGCAAGGTTAAAAATGCTTATTAAACTGTATCTTTCACATTTTCGATTCTTATTAAAACTATCTATACATATTTAATATGCGACATGGTTCTTTTGAACGAGGAACTACAGTTTTCAACAGATTGTAATGATTTTTGTATTATTGAATAAATTTGGCGTGAAGTTGTTTCTAAAAAAAAAATATACATCTAACGAAGGGCCATACAAGACCTTAAAGTTCGCTATTTCCCCGTCTGAATAACATTGGTCCTTACCAATGTTAATCAGCATTAATTTATTTTAAAAGCTGTAAAAGAGTAAACACAGCATACCGTCAAGAGCCACTATCGATTAAAGAGGTTATGCCAATGTATACACAACCAAATAAGTAGCGACATCCCGTGTTAACAAATTTAGTTTTGCCTTTGAAGCCCAAGAGGGAAATAAATCGCTTATGCTAGGATTACTTCTCTTAATTGCCAAAAGAAGCACTCTTTTTATCCTCTAAATGTCAAATGAGCATATTGGTTAAATAAATACCCCCCGTCGCAGCAGACCTGCGTACTCAGCGAATTTCCAAATTAGTAATATTAATTTTGACCACATAAAACTGTAAACCAAATAAAATCACGTGCTCATAAATAGGGAAATAAATGTCTATTCTCCTTATGATAAATATAGGGAGAGCTGCCATGATAAGCACAAAAACCAAGGTTTTTACCATAAATGGATGAATCTCAACCAAATGAAGCTGAATTCCAAGTTTCATCGAAAAATATTGGTTAATGAGTGAAATATTAACACATCAAAATTCTCCATAAGATTAACATTGGAGAGCCAAAATTCAATGTACTGTCTTTAGACTTTTTAATATCTTGGTAACCAATGTAGATAGAGCAAAGCTTCAAAATAATAAATTGTGTGTCTTTTTGAGCTAAATCCAATGGTTAAAATAAAAATTTTAAAATTTACATATGAAAAATGCAAAAACCCCATTTTTTGGGTACGAAACCCTCCAAAACTACCCCTTCCGGTAGGTCGATATGCCTGGTTTACGAACTCATCCGAATAAACGTAGGATTGCACATCTCTACCAAATTTGGTGTTGATCGGACAATTTTTACGAGAGTTATCGTGTCTAGGGACACGTACATATATATATATATATATATATATATATATATATATATATATATATATATATATATATATATATATAAGTATATAAGTACATGCCGATCCTAGGCCAAAAAGTACGAATAGTAAAATCCATCAAATAATTCAATTTTTCAGTTCAAATTTTGCCGGTTTTGGCTACTTTTAGAGCAATTTTAAAAATTTGTATAAAATACAATTTTTGTAATAATATGGGTCAATTTACATAAAATTCTCTACAAAATCGAAAGTTTTTTAGTTAAATTTTATTCAAATTTAACTAAAACAGTTTCTTTATCATCGAATGTTTTAATATCTGTAATAATCAAATTTAAATCTTTTTTATTTAATTCTTTAACAGTTTTATCATCAATTATGTTGGTAAATCGTTTTGGCAAATGCACTTTACACTTTTCCAATTCGAGGACAATTGTTGGACCATTTTTTTTTTAATTCTTTCAAATTTCTCAATCTTATATTTCTCATTCAAATTTAAACTTTTTAATGGTTTATATTCTTTAAATATTAATTCTCCAACATTATTAATTTCTTCTAGCAGATCCATTTATTAGAAAAGATTTTTATTAGAAAATTCACATACTCATTTTATCATGGCTCCTGAAAAATTAAAGATATTATAGTAAAAAATTTATCAATTGAAAACAAAATTGGTTTAGTAACATCGAATTCCAAAGGGGTCCTACCAGTTACCTTTAAAAATAAATGAAAATAATAGTTTTTAATAATGAATTAGGTTTATTAAAGTAACAAAAAGTATTAATTATAAAAATTTTATAGAATTTATTAAAAATTAAACGCGTCGCAAATTTCGTGACGCGTTTGTAAGAGATCAATTTAATGGAAAATAACATAAAATATGAAGAAATTTATGGAATTTATTAAAGATATTTTGTGATTTTTTTTAATTTAGAGTAAATATTCCAGGGAATGGCATGCCGTTCCCTGGAAATATTAAGTAAAAAATTGAGATATTGATGACAAAATTGGTTTAGTAACAATGAATTCCAAAGGTCAATTATAGAAATTTTATTGAATTTGTTAAAAATAAAACGTGGGACAAAAAAGCACCACGTTACTTTTATATATAAAAAGGAATATTTTTTGATTTTATAAATTTTTTAAATAAATATTCCAGAGTGGAGCAAATGTATCATCATAATCCGGTTTTATACAAAAATCAATATTTAAATATTTAAAAGCCATTGGTAATAATTTCATAAATGATATGTTTCTTTTTGTGAATCTAAAATATTTATTACAAATTAATGTAATTTTCTGTTCATCCTCGAAACTTAATTAAAAATCAATGTTGTATATTTTGTTTCAAAATTGGTAGTAAAATATCCAATTTGTATAATTCCTTTGTTTTAAAAACAATTTAACACTCTGAGGTGTTATTTCAAATGTATTATCTAATAGGCATAAAGGATAAGTTTCATTAAGTAATTGTTGTGTGCGATAAGGTTGAAAATGATTAAATTTTCTTAAAATGTTTTTTAGATGTTTATTCTTATTATTTCTTTTCTTGAGTTTTCTCTCAAAAATAATTCGTTTGCATATATTATATCCTACACAATTTCCAATAATTGTAAAATCAGTTTGATTACGACATTTATAACACATATCCATTTATTTATAACTTTTTATATGTAAATTAATGAACCAATTCATTGTCACAAATGTAAGAAGAAAACTAAAAACATTAATCCAGAAATTGTAGAAATGAAAAATGGATTATTTAGAATTGCTACTAAATGTTCAATTTGTAAAACAAATAAAAGTAAGATTATTAAAAAAGAAGTTAAACCGATAATTAAAAGAGAGTTAAATAAAAAAGAACAAATAGTTGAAGCTAATGAGATTCATGCTCCAATCAGAAAGAAATTTCCAAAAATAAAAATAATAACATTGGGAATTGATGATTTATGGGCAGCAGATTTAATTGTTATGAAAAACTATTAAGATAATGGTTATAAATATATGTTAAATGTGATTGATACTTTTTCAAAATTTGTTTGGTCAAAACCATTAAAGAAAAAATATGGTAAAAATGTTTCCAAAGCTTTTGAAGAAATAGTAAAGGATGCTATTAAAACTGGTCATAAACCACCTAATCTTTTACATACAGATAAAGGATTAGAATTCATAGACAAAGAATTTAATGAAGTTTTGAAAAATATATAATATTAAATTATATCATACAGAAAACGAGGAAAATCTAGTATAATTGAAAGATATAACAGAACTCAAAATGAAAAAATAAAAATTTTACTTGAAATTAATAATAATTGGGTTGATATTCTTCCAAAAATAGTTAAAGAGTATAATAATTCATACTATTCCACAATTAAGATGAAACCAATTGATGTGAATAAAACAAATCCTGAAAATAGAAAAAGTAATTTTTGTATAGCATTGTTTAATATTAATTTGTGCAACCTAATCAGAGCAATTTCAACATCCGTATGACAAATTCTGCTATAGGACGCCACAAGGGTAGGACAAGTGAGGGAAAACCTTGAAGCAGCCCTGTGTTTCATTTGCCTAGAGATAGTTTGGAAATTAATTCCAAATGATGACCAAATACACCTGACAAATGCCATAGATTTAAGCTTCGAGTAGGTTACTCAGTAAATACGATCCTCCAAGTCTTCAAATATCCTCCATAACTTTTCTTACAGTCCTTAAACTCTACTTCCGCACAGCAGAAAAAGTGTAATAAACATAGTAAATATTACGAAATGAGTGTTTGTGTGGAGCAACATATTCCTCATTTACAATCAAATCGGCCTTTTTTTGCCACACACATACACATATATATATATAATTACTTTACTTATCCTATAATCTAAAATTTTATAGCAATATAAAAACTTTTACTTACCGGTGGCATAACGATTTGTATTAGCCACAGTCATAGAGTTTTTCGCTTTCTTTTTCATGTTGTCCAAAAGGTTTCTTAGGGCAACAACCTCTCTTTTGATGTTGCTGGTAGTGTTATTATACTCTTCAGCGATCAGCTGCCACCCGGAAGACTTTTTCTTACAAGTTGTCGCGTCAGTTTTTTTTACACTCGACGACATCAAAATACTTTTCAACAAGTTCTAGGAGTAAAATTTTGTCAGCCGGCGTGTAGGGTTTGTCCCTCTTCCTTTTCTTAAATTCAGGTTCTTGCATATTTATAGGAAGACCGATCACGATTTAACACTTTAAAATATAACGAAAAATACGTATACAAAATTTAAATGATTATAAAAAAAAGATAACATATACAAAGTATATAGAAATGCACAACACGAAAGGGCAAACTGGCTATTGACTCGTCAATGGAAAATCGAAACACTTCGTAGGTTATGATTTATTTCTTATTAAAATTAGTTGAATATCCAGCTGTTGTACTATGCATATAAAGAAGTTCCAAGTGGTGTGTCAACTATAAAATCAAAATAATATGATTTTTGTTTGTATGATAAAAGTAATCTTGTTTTCGTTTGTTCTCAACAGCGCATTCTGTCGGTCAACAGGCCTACTATTGGATAACCGAGAGTTATGCCTTGTTAAAACTCTCAGTTAGAGTTAACGGACGGTTAAGCTAAACCTCGGTTAAGAAAGTTTGGTGAAATCCGGCCTAAAAACATTCTAATGAACAACAATTAACAATTTATTAACAAGTTTTCACAAGAGTTTGCAGATTCAGACACCATGGTTGCTTGATCACTAACCGGGTATGGGGAAATAATTCACGTTTGTCAATTTACAATCTGATTAAATTTTGAAACACGAATTAATTTTTCTTTTGTTTGCTTAAATCAATAAGCAAAAAAAAATGCTTCCCCTCGGAATTAAAAATACTAATACATCAGGTGGAGTGTAATTAGGTCTCCGGTTGCTTCCTCAGTAATTCCGTAAAATGTAACGTACAAAATTCTTAAATTAATTTTAACTGGATTAAGGAAATTCTTGAAAATTTTAAAGAGTTTTCAACATTACAACAGAAAGGAAATTTACCGTTCACTGAAATTAGAATTATTTTGCTTGTGCAGAAACCCAAGTAACAAACCCGCTATCTCACTTAATTCGATGTGCTTCTTTTCTTTGTTCTTGACCAGCAGTACTGGTTTTAATGTGTCAATAATATTTACAAATAAATAATTACACTGGTCAATAATAAAATGCATGTTGAAAAATAGTAACAACCTTTTATAACAGGTTTTAAGATTTTTTTATTCATTCCTGTAGGTATTTGGTGTTTATCCGTTGGAAGGCCACGTTGCAAAACCTGACTTCTAGAAAGAGGCGACTTCTTTTGTATTTTCGGTTATCACTATTGGTCCTAAAAATTAGAATTTTTTTTTATTCTGTATATTTCAACTTCTTGTCAGAAGCCATCATCAGCAGATAACACTATCAACATAAACAAATTAATAAAATTAAATATGTTAAATCACGTCAAAAAAAAAAAAAAAAAAAAAAAAAAAACACATAGTAATTTAGATATTATAGGCTTGGATTGTATGTTTTTGTTTTAAAATTTTTAAAATTAATATGTATATTAATGATTTTATTTCTTTTTAATCCACTATTTATTTTCTTTGCATTTTGTAGGCTTTCTTCAACTTCTTTTTGAATAAGTGGTATAAGCATTGGAGGTATGTTGAAACTTGGTTGGGATATGCTATCATATGTGCCGCTCCTTTAATTATCCGACTTTTCCAATTCTTTTCTTTATATATACATTTTGTCTCAGACCATTTACCTTTGGTTAGTACACGCTCACTAAGTTTAGAGTAGGTATCTAATTGCTTAGTTACACTACTTTTTTGTTCTTTTAACCACTTTTCCACTGGTCTCGATGTTTGGCCATAGTATCTTTTGTCACTATGGCACATTCACATGGGATCTGGTAAACTATGGCTTTTGTCTCTTTTATAGCATTTTTTTGTTTTACATGAGTAAGAAACTGCCTCAATGTTTTGGTCGTTTTAAAAGTAGTTCTTATCCCAAATTTAGCATTAATTCTTCTTATTTTTTCAGATTTTCTTTTCATACCGGGTGTCCCATACCACCCGTACAAACCTTTTAAAATTTACACAATTAATTATTCGCAAAAACAAATTGTGCCATTGTCGATAAACCCGTTGCGCTCTATCCATTGATGACAATTTCAATGTACATGGTGTACCATAAATAACTTACCCAGACCGGAATTCACAAATTTTTAATACGAACCCCCACTTTTTGTGGTATTTTTGGATTCTAGACATACTTTTTACTTTCTCCCCCTATACCATAGTATATGGAGAAAGCATTTTGGAGCCCCCTTTCCCCCTATAAATGTATATATTGAGAAAGTATTGGTTTCGTCAAAATTTTAAAATTTGATTTGTTGGTAAATTTATCCGTTTTGGTGCCCTCTGAGTCCAAAAAAGTGGTTTTCGAGTGATGTATGTGTGTGTGTGTGTGTGTGTGTGTGTCAGGATGTATACAGAGCTAGAGAATGCCCCAATGGTCCGATTTTGGTGAAATTTGGTACGTAGGTCCAAACCCACGATAATTCCAGGCGTTTTTTTCATTTTTTTGAATTTTTTATTTTTAAGGGTAGTTTACCCCCAAAAACCCTCAAAAATCGTCAAAAATCAAAATTTCTCAAAAACGGCTCTAACGATTTTGATTAAAATTTTGTGGTTTATTAAGCTTAAAATGGCGAATAAAATGACACCACCCGCATCTCCGAGAAAATGCGCGTTCAAAAGTTATGGAGTAAAAAGTGTTTCAAAAATGAATTTTTTGAATTTTCAAAATAGCTGTTGCCTCGAAATAAATTTTACTTATCACCATTAAATCAAGCTAAAAAAAATAAATAATCCAGTATTTTGAATTATTGCTCTACGTCAAGTGGTTGTGGAGAAAATTCAATTTTTCGTTTAGCGGTAAACGCAGTACGTTGTTAAAAGTCACAGACGCGCGTAGGGTCAAACGAGCGCTGCTCAGCTGGTAGCTATCCGACTGAGTCATCAAGACATTAATGTTAGGAGCTTTTAACACCTTTTTTATATTGTTGGGAGAAAGTAGGTATGTGTCAGTTAACTGATACCGTTTATTTAAGTCTACTTTACAATTTAATGTGAATCCCTAATCCTAAAGGTTTGGGAGATAATCGAGGTAGAAGCTAGATTTTTCCCCTTAGAATAACATGGGACTAAATTTCACATCCATTATCTCTGTAAATTTCCTGTTCAACTAAAAAGGCCTAGCATTATAATGCCTTAAGCTTCTTATTTTAAATACTTTATTATAGTAAATTATTAGTTTTGTCATAAATTATTTTATTTTTCTATAAATATTTCAATATGGCGGTGATTATTTTTTTATGTGTAGAAATCTAAAATTAATTCCATAGAACGTGGCATTTTATGATGAATTATTATCTAAAATGAGGTTATAATATATTTTTATGCTTGGACAGTTATGTTAAAGGTAAAAATTTCAGTATTAATGGATATGAAAATTTGCTCCATGTTATTCTTATGGGAAAAAATCAAACTTCTACCTCCATTACCTCCCAAACCGTTAGGATTTGAGATACCATTAAATTGTAAAGTAGCTTTAAAATTATGTCTATAATCGAAAAATATCATAAAAAGTGGGGCTTTGTATTTAAAACTAATGACTTCCCGTCTGGATAGGTTACTTCTGGTACACTCTGTACACTGAAATTTTCATAAATGGATAGAGCGCGACTTGTTTCCCTTAAATAGCACAATTAGTTTTTGTGAAAAATTTATTGTGTACATTTTAAAAGGGGTGTACGGGTGGTCTGGGACACCCGGTATATGGAATTAATACATTAGTGACTGGTCTTTCATCTGGTATAGTTTGATTTATTCCTGACATCTTTTGATTATATTTGATTATATTTGACGGTAGGCTTTATCCTATTATATTAAACGAGAAAGTTTTGTAGTGGGGTTTGTGGTTGGAAATTATTTCGCGAAGTACAAGCGCTAGACCGTTCCGGATGGAAAATTACTATTCTTGGGTACAAAATAATGGTAGTTTAATTCATCAAAACGCTCAAAACGCTCGAAATATTTAGTAAAATCGTTAATAAAAGTCATTTTTCTCCATAAGAAAAGCATTGGAGCGATCACCTGATTATAAAATTTTTTCCGAAACGTAAGTCCCATGTTTTAACCATGTAGCCAGTTTGTGTATTAAAAACGAGAAAATTTCTTAGTTGTGTTGGGGGTTGGGCATAATTTTCAAAAGCACGAGTGGAAACCCAGTATTGAGCGATAAATTCTAGGGTATAAAATAACAGGTAGTTTAATTCGTCAAAACACGAAAAACCTTGGATTACATAGTAAGATAATGAATCAAATTTTTGCCCTTAAGAAAAGTATAGGTGCAAATCATATGATTATAATAAAATGAAATGCTTTAAAGTCAATTGAAACAATAACAATGTTTATGACAATCGTCAAAAAATCAAACTAAGGTTAGTTTGTTACATAAAAACTTAACCTCAAAAAACTCTTCAGGTTTATACAATGAGACTTTTGTTAAAACAGTTTTTATAACATTCTTAAAATTAGCTTTAGATAAATTTCTTATGTTAACAGGCAAAGAATTATATTTTCATGCCTTGATAGCAAAGGCTATTTTCAGTGGCTGAAAACATGCACCTTGACGTGGAAATATTACCTCTAAACCTTGTGGAGTAGCTATGAACATTTGATATTTTGGTTAAATTTGGCAGATTGTCCTTGACAAAAAGCATGACATGACAAACAATGATGGTAAGTATTTTAAGAGCAAACAAGAGTGGTTTGCAATGTGTTTGGTTATGAACGCCACACATTAATCTTACGTCCTTTTTCTGCAACAAAAAAATTCTGTCAATGTCAATGGCATAATAACAGTTAGCCCACACTGAGGTTCCATATGACATAAAACTATGGATGTAAGCGGAATAATACAGAGAAAGACATCAGCAGAAACACTAGCACTTAGTGATCTTATCATGAATATCCGTCGCAATTTTTAAGCCAAATAATCAATGTGTAATATTGGACTGCAAATGAAACCCCAAGAACTTAAGTGATTTGACATTGCTGGATCTACTGCCCAGACACAGTGTTACATCCTGAACCTTCTCAGCATTCATGAAGGTTTTCTTTGTACTGCACCACTCAGTAATAATGGTTGACTTAGAAATAACAACATCATTGACATCATTTAGCGAGCCACATTGTGAACTGTGGCAAAAAATTGGCATACTGATCATTAAAAAATGTTAAAAAATGTAAGTATCGTCCATGTAGGCCTATACACAAACGAATAAGCAGAGACATCTTTATGGGAAAGTAAGGCTTAAACTCTAAGGCCTGACCCAGTTTCACAAAGTCAGCATCAAAGATCTTCAAGATATGTTTAAGAGCTTCAAACCCAAAAACTCTGCAGGGATCGACCAAATATCCAACAAAATAATCATTTATTGTCAAACAGTAATAATTTTGCCCATATTAAACATTATTAACTCCTCCATGGAAAACAAAATGAAATTCCTGAAGCAGCCAGAATAGACTTAGTTTACCCTAAATACAAAAAAGGAGAAAACTCCAAAGCATCAAATTTGGAGCACCCGTATCAGTGCTGCCCACTTTATCCAAATACATTGAAAAAGCAATCCACAACCAATTAATCAAATATCTAGAAGAGAACTGTCTAATATCAGGTTTGCAACATGGGTTCCGAAAAGGAAAATCAACATCAACAGCCCTGGCCCAAATTTGTCAAGACATCTCGGGAGTTGGGAGGGAGGAAAGGAAGCAAGCTACCAGAATCTTCATAGACACAGAAAAACCCTTTGATAGCCTGGACCGATCCAACCCTTATTAGGAAACTCCTTCAACTTAATATCTCAGGCAATGCACTACTTTGGCTGAAAAACTATCTCACAAACCGGAAGCAAATAGTGGAAATAGAACACCTCAACAACAACTATGAAGTCAAAGTAAGATCGTCACTCCAGAACACTACGCAAGGAATTCCCCAAGGATCCATCCTCGGCCCACTGCTTTTTCTCATACACATAAATTCCTTTTCTAACCACCTCACAGACCAGTCAAAATGTATTATGTTCGCTGATGACACGACAAGTAGTTAGATTTGGTCACTTAGAATAACATGGGACTAAATTTCACATCCATTATCTCTGTAAATTTCCTGTTCAACTAAAAAGGCCTAGCATTATAATGCCTTAAGCTTCTTATTTTAAATACTTTATTATAGTAAATTATTAGTTTTGTCATAAATTATTTTATTTTTCTATAAATATTTCAATATGGCGGTGATTATTTTTTTATGTGTAGAAATCTAAAATTAATTCCATAGAACGTGGCATTTTATGATGAATTATTATCTAAAATGAGGTTATAATATATTTTTATGCTTGGACAGTTATGTTAAAGGTAAAAATTTCAGTATTAATGGATATGAAAATTTGCTCCATGTTATTCTTATGGGAAAAAATCAAACTTCTACCTCCATTACCTCCCAAACCGTTAGGATTTGAGATACCATTAAATTGTAAAGTAGCTTTAAAATTATGTCTATAATCGAAAAATATCATAAAAAGTGGGGCTTTGTATTTAAAACTAATGACTTCCCGTCTGGATAGGTTACTTCTGGTACACTCTGTACACTGAAATTTTCATAAATGGATAGAGCGCGACTTGTTTCCCTTAAATAGCACAATTAGTTTTTGTGTCTAATATCAGGTTATTAAGAATTATAATAACCTGCGATAAGGTTATTATAATTCTTTAAGTCTTTAATTAATTCTTATGCGATAATTAAGAATAATGCACTCATTCACTGATCTAATATCAGTGTCTAACTGTCTAATATCAGGTTTGCAACATGGGTTCCGAAAAGGAAAATCAACATCAACAGCCCTGGCCCAAATTTGTCAAGACATCTCGGGAGTTGGGAGGGAGGAAAGGAAGCAAGCTACCAGAATCTTCATAGACACAGAAAAACCCTTTGATAGCCTGGACCGATCCAACCCTTATTAGGAAACTCCTTCAACTTAATATCTCAGGCAATGCACTACTTTGGCTGAAAAACTATCTCACAAACCGGAAGCAAATAGTGGAAATAGAACACCTCAACAACAACTATGAAGTCAAAGTAAGATCGTCACTCCAGAACACTACGCAAGGAATTCCCCAAGGATCCATCCTCGGCCCACTGCTTTTTCTCATACACATAAATTCCTTTTCTAACCACCTCACAGACCAGTCAAAATGTATTATGTTCGCTGATGACACGACAAGTAGTTAGATTTGGTCACTTCTGGGACAGGTCAGCTGCCCCGGAAGCCACGTGCCGGGGCACATAGCTTCCGGTCGTATATTAAATGAGGGGGAGGTATGCATAAATTAAAAGTTAGTTCAAAACTGAAATTCAACTTGATAATTGGGTTACGGAAAGTATGTCAAGGTCATCCCGAGTAAGTTTTAAAAAAGCCTATCCCGCTAGCACAGGAAATAGTTCTGAGAGTTGAACTACCCGGTGATAGCGGGATAGGTAGATTTAAGTTTTGAACTTTATTCGTAAAAACAAATACAATCAATGTGCAAAAACAAATACAATCAATGTGCAATACAAGTTGAATTTTTGTGATGAAACACGGAGTTGTAAAAGCAAACGCCGACGACGAGGATAAGGTAAAGGCAGAGTCCCCAGATGACGTATTTGACAAGTTTGAAGAAACGTAATATCTCGAGTTGGTTTTCCCGTTCCAATTGCAAACGTTTAATTTCCAATTTCAATTTTTCTTCTTTCATCTTTTCCTCTTCCATCCTTGTGACAAAGGAAACTTCATCCATCATATCCATCATTAGTGTTGTTTTTTGGTGTTTGAAATTTTGAAACAAGTGATGTTGATAGTTCAAATGTTGGAGACGGAATGAGAAGTGAAAGCGAGGAACGTTAGTTAAACGAAGAAGTGGTGGGGGGAAGTTGAATTACAAAGAGGTGGTGGGGGAAGTTGAATCACAATGAAGTGGTGGGGGAAGGAGGTTGCTCACCATTTGCTTCCGTACTTGTTGTTGTCGTGTCTGATTGTAGAGGTGTAAGTGGAGTAAGATTCAGCAAACTATCTTCATCAGAACTTTCAACCTTATCACAAATAGGACAGGCGTAAGTTATTTCCAGATTCATTTTAACAGTGTTAAATTTACTAACAATTTCGTGTAAAGTATTAAATATTTCTTGCAAATCTTCTTTGGAATTTACTTCGAAACTAGAATTCATTCGTGCCAACGGAGAGTTGTTCATCGTGCGAGAGTCGGTGATTGAATGAAGATCGGCGCTTAGGAAGGACGCTTATTTGTCGGTGAGCATGAGCTTGTGACCAAGTAAATAGCTAAGTTCCTCTTCTTCGTCTTTCAATTCAAATATTTTAGCTGAAGTAGTAGGCGTTGTTTCGTCTTCACTCGATGATGAAGAAAATTGAAATATCCTAGCTGAAGTAGTAGTCGTTGTTTCGTCTTCACTCGATGATGAAGAATCACGAGGACGTAAATAGTGAACATCAAGTCTGATCCATCGCATAGGATATCTATCCATGACAGAAAGCAAATTTTGAAATATTTCCTCCAATTCTTCTCTGTCAGTTATTATATGTTGAAACTTGACGAAAGGCGATCCCATGTTGTTAGTTAGAGTGTTGGAAGTGAAATAATTCAAAGGTGGATTCAATAAGATACAAAACTTAAACTAATGGTGGGGGAAATCTAAAAGACTTATGGTGGGGGGAAGTCAAAAAAACCAATGGTGGGGGGAAATCTCAAGGTCATCCAATTGAAGTTTTAAAAAAGAGTGTAAAACTGAAATTACACATTCGATGGTTCTACAGGATCGGAATACCAATCTGATCTGTATTTACATCTTTTTATCATATGTGTACAAAAATCATCTTGATGAGACTTGGTGCGTTGACAATGAGCTAGATCGAGAGGATGAAATTTGAAACATCTTTGAGGACAGCATGTATGAAAATATCTTGATTTGTAAAATTTGAAAGTTCGCAATTCCGGTGGCGGTAGTTGTTTTGTTTTGCACTTGCAGTAACAAGATCCAAAAAATTCACATTTAGTGCAAGCTAACCCGTCCACCATCATTGGTCCTAAATCTGTACACTGTTGTTCACAACAGTAACGAGGTTCGTACTTGTACTTTTGTTCTTCCATGTTGACGCTGCTGAGTCCAGTGAAAGAATAAGAGTGTATAGTGTTGAATAGTCATTTTTATGTACTACAAAAAGTGGTGGGGGTAATTTCAAGGTCATCCAAACGAAGTTTTAAAAAATTATACCTTACTAATGTAAGGAATGTTTATACTTAAGAAGTTTATTTCTGTTTATCTTCTTCAGACTTTGTCTGTTTCTGTTTGTTTTCTTCAGCCTTTTTCTCTCTCTCCGCTTTAGCCATAGCGATAAGTTCTTCAGTCGATAGTGGATGTACTTCAGGAAATTTTAAAATTAATTTAGCTTGATATCCTTCTTTAGTTAATATATTTAAATCTTCAGTCATTTGTTCAACGGTGTTGTAATCTTTTCCATAGATTTTTCCATCAAGTTCGATCATCATTCTGTATAACATCTTTAAAATTAGGTGTTGACGCAGCGAGAGTCGGGAAGCGAATGATTAGTTATACAAGTATCATTCCCTTTTTATCAACTTGACATTGATCACGTGATTCCTTAGTTTTATTTGTTAAAAGTTATTTAACATTGGTAATACTTGTGGAACTTGATGTTATGTTGACCAGTCGGTGATGAAGATGTTGTAGGTTGTGTTGAAAGAAATACTTCATCATCACAGTATTTTGTTTTAGTAAACATCCTTACATTAGTAGCACTAACATCAACAGTTAAGTGATAACCACCGGTAAGTAAAACTCGCATTTCGTTGGTTAAATCTTCAAGTTGTTCAAAACTCGTAATGGTGTTGGTATCGTAAGATGCACACTTGACCTTTAGGGACATGTTGAAGTTTTGTATTTAGTTATAGAGAGCGAGATGTGTACGGCACGAAAGGTAGTCGTAGACTGATGAATTTCACAAGTTGATTTTCACTTTTATTATCACACAAAATTGGGTCAAGGTCATCCCGTGGAATTTTAAAAAAAAGCAACATATTGCTATGTACAAAGACATAACAATATGTTGCTTCTTTTATTTTTTTTGTTTTATATCATCTTTATTGAGAAACCATTACAAACATATATATTTACAAAGTTATGTACAAACTAGTTAGTAGTAGGTGTTACATGAATAGTTAGTTCAGTTGAGTTGTTTCCACTCGGTCCGTGTGAAACTAAATAGAGTGCGCCAGGTTGAATAACTCGAAGATCTTCATTTTGTAGAAGTTGTACAAACCGTTTCGGTAGGAAGATTTGAAACTTCGGTTCGTCACCAACTGTATACGGCGCCTCGCTCAATGTGCAATTAATAGCATCACCAACTGAAGTGTCCATCTTCTTGATTGTATGTATGATGTAATGTTTTTCTTCTTTTAGTTCAGAACATCTCTTCGTCGGTAAGATTGTTGATTTTGAATGAGCGTTGAATTGATCAACCAAATTTTGAAGAAAGTTCTGCGATGCCATCTTGATGTTATTGTTAATCTTCTTGTTAATAATAATGTCCGTCGGAGATGTTGTCTCTTCGGAGGTTCGAGTAATACTCATGCTGCGTCATGGTAGCGCTCTCACTTTTATTACCGACATTACCCCCACCATTCTGTTGAAGGAAATTATTCAAGCGGTAGGCATTCTTCAAAGCGCACTGTGACCTTCGATGTTTAAAACTCTTTGATGAAATACAAAGTTCATTGAAATAGCATTGGAAATCTCTATCTATTATTGCATTCATCACTTCGTTGCTTGTAAATGATTGTATCCAATTAGCTTTTTCCAATCCTCTTGTGTAGATAGTTTTGAACTCTTTGCAGTAATGATTCATAATGTGCGGCATCATGTTATAATTAATAAAACCTTCATCCCATCTTAAGTTGTGAAAATGTTTGTACAACCATTTGTTTGTAACTTTTGCTTTAGTTGTTAGTCTATTGAATGGTAATGGAGGTTTGAATAAGTAATGATAAACTACAGATGTGTTCATATCCAAAATTACTAATTCTTTTATAATAAAATTTCCATCATTTCCTCGAAAAGCTTGAAATTCAATTATACCTTTTTTAACTTCCATTATATGTGGCGCATTAGAAAACGAAACCCGTTTGTCCATGATGAAGTCTCGTCAGCAACTGACTTGTATTACAAACACGATTGTTCTTCTTTAACTTCTTGCGCTTCTTCGTCGATATTAAAGTTGGTGTGATAGTTGTTCAATTGTCTCCACATATCCACTTCTTGAGGTATTCGATTAAAAATTGAAGTATCCACGGGACCGTATAGAATTGGAACGAAAGGTTGTCTGTCCAATGTATCGATTAGATAGTCTTTGATTATTGCACTTGAAAATATTAGTTGTTTCAAATATCTGGTGACGGGACCGGTAGTACAACTTAAAGTGTAAAATTCTTCTTTAGTCAAATGTAATTTTACATCATGTCTAGTTAAATCTCTGAAGCGAACCATTTGTCCCCCACGATGTTTCACTATATCAACTTCAATATTTGATTCCAATAAACTTAATCTTGTTCTTCTTCCAAATGTGTTGTTACTCAAATAACATTCCAAAAGATGTAAATGTTTCATAAATGATTCCCAAGAAGTTTCAGTGAATGTAACCATTTTATTTCCATGATTTAAAATAACAATCGGTGAATAATCCAATGATTTTAAAATTCCAACTGAAATACTTTTCGTCATGCATGATGAAATGGGGTAGAAAATCCGAAGAAATACTTCTGTTAAAATATTAGTTGTAATGTTAACTTCAACCTTTTTTCTTTTTACTTCTTTTTCAGCTTCTCCTTCTTCTTTTTCTTCTTCTCTCTTCTTATGTTTGTTAAACTTGAGGAACTCGTCCATTTCTCGTTCAACTTGTTTTTCTATATCTGAACTATTCTCATCCATTAGAGGTGTATTTTCTTCTCCGTTAGTAGAACTCATCTTGCGAACGATGTTTCCCATACGACGGTCGAATATAAAATGAACTTTCCACTGATGATTTTCTCGCTTTTATGTTTTTCGTGAAATCCTTGAAATTTATACAATCACATAAATGTTTGTTTTCAACTTGTTTTTCACAAACGAAATTCTAACCTCAAAAAGTGAAGCAGATAATTCTAACCTCAAAAATCTGCAGTCGTTGTACTAATTCTTTTTAAAGTACATTCTTCACAATTCCGGTCAGCGGTGTGTAAGTAACTATTTTATCATGTAGAATTAGACAGTATGCTGAAGTTCCATCCGCTACTGGTTGTTCAAATTCCATTTCAATTTTTATATCCACACTTGATGATTTTACCGATTCATTTTGTTTTGAACAATCGATTACAATTATCGGAGCCTTGGAATAATACTGGTCAGGCGATAATAGTGGTGTATTAGTCTTTCCATAATATGACGATTGAAATCTTGCATACATATCGTATAAAATGGAAAAACGTTTTTTGCTGAACATGACATTCAAATTGTCATACGGAAAGAATTGAGAGTTTAAGAAAACTTTACAATTCTTTATTTTACAGTGATCAAATTGACCGGCATTTGCAGTGATAACATCTTTTCGCTTAGTTTGAAAACCAAGTATTATGTACCTTGCCCGTTCCAAATAAGTTGATGTCTTGACGGTCCATGTTTGTCGTTCTGTCTGAGGTAGTGTAGGATATTCATGGAATTCCCAACTTCGGAATGGCATCACAATATCACGGTCAGACTTTAACTTTCTCAATAATACGATTCTATGTTCATCGGCCAATCTTACATGAGGTACTCTCCAAACAACTTTATCCAATTGTAGTTGCCATTCCAGTTTATCTTCCGTAGTTGCAGGGTCTGCAAGTATCAAGTCCTTGTTAGTTGAAGATCTGAGTAATACCAATTCTTGTTTGACATTTATTATTATTCGTTTGTAATCTTCAGCGAATCCCAAAAGCAATCGTAAGGGTACATGAAAATCAAAGTGACCGTTGGAATCCGGTGTTATAGTGTCTTTATCAGGGGCAACCCATCCGGCGGTGACTATTGAATTCTTCTCATGCGGTGTTAATGATGTTAATCCTTTCAATGTCGTTGTTATACCAACCTTTTTTGTCGAATCAACCGTCACCCCTGATATCTCATATCTTATTTCATCAAAAAGATATGCCATCGGGTTATTTATAAAAGGAACTGTTGAAGCAGTTTTTCCATCCAATTTTAATACCCGTCCTTCAATGTACAAATAACTTTCACACGGCAATGTGTAAATATCTTGTTGTTGAATGGGAATCCTTATTTCATCGTTATTGTTTAATTTTGATGAAGTGTAAGGGTTGTGCGTGTGATATTCCTTCTCCCATAGTGTTTCGTCGAATGTCGGTCCTTGAGATATATCCAGGATATCCATCGTTGTTAAGTTTCAATCCAATCTTCTGTAGAAAACGAATGTTGTCCGATGTTAACTCTTCCAATGTCGAGGAGCTACTGAGCTCCCGACTCTTCCGTTGCGGTTTAAATGATAATCCCATGTTGACCTTTATGTTGCCGCTCTGATGTGTATCCGTATAGTTATCGTTTCTCCTCTAAAGTCAACACTAACACCGTCTTGATCCAATATGTTCAGTACGATGTCTGAAATGAAACTGGTGTTTAACGGTAGGTATATCAAGTTTTGTGGCTTCTCAACAATTTTAAAACCAGGAGCCACTGTTGGATAAAATGTATGTAAAATATGCTGATTTACTCCTTCTATATACGATCCGTGTATAATATTACACGTTACATCGATACTATTGACTTTCAATATTGTAACAGTTGTATCACCTGAATGAGTAGTTCCAGGAGTTAATATATTCTTTTTTGTATCTGTAAATCCAAGTAAACTGCCAATGGAGTTTTTCAAGCCGACATCGATATAATATTTTGAAGTTATTTCTGCTTTTAAAGTATTATTGTTTCCTTTAACGGTGATATTTTCTTCTCCGAGTTGTTTTTGTAGTAATTGGTTTATATCATCGATTTCATAAGCTCCAGTAGGAAATGTAATTATTTTCAATTCTGAGTATTTTCCTGAAGCATCCTTAGTTTCATAATAATGTAGTAAATTGTTCTTTCCTTCCGTAACATTGGGAATTGAGTTGTAGGTAGTTAAATCAAGTAATGCCGCTTCCCATAATCTTTCCTTGGATAGACGCAATGCTGGGAACAGCGTACTTTTCAATGTGGATGAATTTCCACTCAGTGACACTGTATACGATGACATCTTAAAGCTGACTGACACTCTTCGCTAGAAACTCCAAACATAAATGCCCACATATTTCAGTATTGTTAGGTTGTTCTCTTTTGTAATTGTAAAAAATGTTTTTGGAGTTACGAAAATAATGTTGCAGTTCTTTCGGCGGTGGTAGATTGCCAAAACTGTCAAAGTAGTAAACGGTTTGTCCGAGCTTTTTATAGCATACCCAATGAGTGCCTGGACCATAGGTGGAATCCAAATTTACTATTCCAGTTTCATTTTCCCATATTTTAGTTGGTAATGCATCTTTCATAAAAACTCCTCGAAAAAACGGTATTTTTAAACATTTTACATAATCATTTAACTGATGATTTGTTAAGGCTTTATTTGGAATTATCAATTGATTCTTCTTATTTAGTACACACGGTACGGTCTTAGGTATAAACCTGCTCCGTTTTTTACCATTGACCAAATAGAAGCTTTCTTTACTGTTGCTTTACGAGTTCTACGACGTCTCTTCTTAATGTTTCCACCTCTTTTGGGAGCTCTTCTCTTTGCAGGTCTTCCTCTGCGACGACGTCTTCCAGCACCAAATTTAGCTTTCGTCTTCATGGCTGTAGTTACTGCCCAAGCCGCTGCTTTTTCTGCAATACTTGCGTCACTTGATTTTACTCTTTGCCAAGCTTTTTCCGCTAGAATTTTATCCGCTATTGATCTATTTGTTGAATCTTTATACTTTGAATATGCTATATCGTGTTCTTTACAAGCTTGATCTAATTTATTAATTCCAGGATCTCCTCTTGCTAAACGTTTTGACAACTTAGTTCCAGGTCCACAATATTGATAACCTCCGGGCAGATGTAATTCGTATGGTAAAGCGTCTATCGCTCGATTCACAACAGCACCAATTGGAATCCGTCTGAGCAGGGATAATGCAGCTGATGTTAAACCACGTCCTCTCTTGCCGCTGTCTTGACGACGACTGAGCGATACGGTCTTCATTATGCTGTTTTATGTAACCAACGTCTTCACTCTATGAAATACTTTATGATAATGAATCCTTTTTTTGTGTATTCTATACTTAAATATTTATAAGTTTTACTAGTATCTATCAATGATTTCATCTTTAATCCATTGGTTTCTTTGAGAATCTTCGATTTTATTGTGTTTCATCGATGCATTAATCAAATGATTATGCATATCAATAACTACATTACCTACAAGATTCATTACATACTCTACATTAGTAGCATCTTTGTTACGTGTAGGATTATCAAGATTTGTGATACGTTTACCATTACATGTATACACAGATGGATCGTTATTAGAGGTTGCTATAACTTGATTAATAGTAGCAACATCATTCGGAGCTATTCCTGCTGATATGTTAGATATTCTTCTATTTTTTCCATCATATAAGTTATTTATTTTATCTAAAACTATAGTTTGTTTCACAACAACACAATCATTATCATCTTTACCAGATTTTACATGGGTTAATCGTCTACCTCCACATATAAAGTTAACACCAGTAGCTGATAGTTGTGGCACTTGCGTTAAAATAACAGCATCATGTTCTTCCGTGCCTAAACTTATATTTGACAATCTTTTATTTTTTCCATCCCACTTGTTATTTTGTAGTTGTAGTAAGGTAAACTTTTCACTTCCTTGCATAAACTCATCACCTTTCTTTGACACCACCTGATTTTGTTTAACAAAAGCGGATGTTCCTTTCTTCAAGCTTTCATTCATTTGTCTCACGGTAGCAGCATCCGATGGAGTTGAACCATCTTTCAGATTGGACAACACTTTTCCATGACAATCAATAACAGCACCATTATATAAAATACAATTATCTTTAATGTATTTAATATTAACACCATCACTTTCTTCTTTAGGATATCCAATATCGTTTATAGTATATTTATAGAAGGAAAATCCATCTTTTTTCTTTTCTGGTATTACAGAATGCAAATAACGCTTATTGATTGTATCTGTATCCTCGGTTGGATCTGCCACATTAGTTATTTTATAATTTAAAGCATTGTACTTTTTTCCACTTTTAGTCTTTTCCAACAGTAAAGCGTATTCCATCGCAGATAGAAAATAGCCTTTATTAACAACATCTCCATTGTTGACTGGTTTTGCAACATTAATAACCCTGTGAGATTTTGCATCATACAGTTGGTTGTTGTCGAGTTTTAAACTTGTAGATGTTTCCTCCTTTACTGTTTTTAAATTTGTTGCATCTCCATCTTCTTCTGGATCCTTAACAAACTTTAAACGTTTATTATTTATGTTATAGTCACCTTCGGGTGTTTGCGGTAATCCACTTCTTTTTCTGTTTTCTCCAACTTGCACTCCTAACGCGGAGTATCGTCCGAACTTGTCGACGCTCATGTTAGAACTGACACATTATACGCCTGCAACTCTTATATATCCGCGGACAATTATACGATTATACCGCGATTCCTGAGTTCGTCAATCAGAGCTACCCATTCATTATTTAAACCTGTATGACCGGCTTCCATGGCTTCATGCAATAGTCTCATTCTATCAACCAATTTATTGATGTCGTTGTAGTAAATCACATTCGTATTGTATAGATTTTTCATCAATCCTTTGCCAGATGTTGAAGTATCTCCTTTACTCTTTTTACCATGTTGTTCAAGAAGTGATAAATCCATAAGTGATAAAGATTTTCTTTTCAGTGGTTGTCTCGCCGCTGGTGCAGTACGTAATGTTGGCAATTTTCGTGGAGGAAACAACTTTTTTATAACAATGTTATATTTTGTTGCACGTGAACGATTAATCATTGCATCCTTTAAGTAGTTTCTTTTATGAGCGTTAGTATTTTGTAGAATTTCCTTAAAAACACTTAAATCTTTGGATGAATATCTTAGTGGTATGTTTTTAAAAATTAATTCATAAAGTCCTTTTGTTCCTTTATATTTATGCTCACCAATAATGATGTAATCGTCTTGTGTTATTTCAAGCTTTGAATCGCCGATCTTTAATTCATTCCCATCAATTCTTGCTCCGTATACGTGTGATCTACTCAAATTCGGGTTTGATTTCATGTCATGTAGCATTTTCATTATATATTTTCTTCCAAGAGGTCCATGTTGTAATATATCGCTACTCAATTGAGTTAAATTTGGAATAGATTGTTCAGCTTCAGGTATTGGCTGTTCTTCTTCCTTTTCAACAATTGGTTCTTCTTCTTCTTTTGTTTCTTCTTGCTCACTAGCACTTGTATATGAATCATCATCTTCTTCTTTTTTTAATGCTTGTACTTCTTGTTTAGAAACTGGTAGTAAAACATCTCCTTCATAACGAGGTTTACCAATAGTTTCTGATATCTGTTTTAAAGGTTCCGTAATAGGTTTAAATGTAGTCTCTAGAAATTCTTCTCTTTCACTTAAACCCATCCTCAATGCACGATTCTTCATCCTAATAGAATCACTGAGTGATTTTATTTCTTTTAATAGTTTTTCTTGATTCACCATGTTTACACTGTGAAGTTCAACGTGTAATTAGATGTAGCATCGGTAGTTCAACGCATAAATACAAATTTATCCAACCCTATACGATATCTACCATTTTTAATATCTTCTTCCTTCATAATAACGAGAAAGCCATATTTCTCATTCCATGCTTTGCCACACATTTCGTTAAATTTCTCAAATGGCATATCCGCATTTACATGATCATTGTATATATGCTTTAAATTTGTTTCATCTTGCTTGAAGATGATCAACATATTTGCATTGTCTCTTATGAGTTGTTTTGGAATCTTACTGTATGTTTGACCAATATAAATGCTATCGATATTATGATGTCTTCCCATAGCGAAGTAATTCCTTATAGTGTCGTGATTTTCACAAGACACATCGTCAAAAATAAAAATAGAAAATGGTTTTGCTTCATTTGGTTGCATAATTGTTTCACTGGCATTAAACTTGTAGAAATGCACTTCAGGTACACTTGCAAGTACTTTATCCAATAATTGATATTTTGGTTGTTGCAATGATTTTGAAAAAATATATATATTGTTAAAGCGCAATCCTTTAGGATTAGTTATAAGGTTAAAAACAACATTTGTTTTTCCACAATTTGAAGGACCAGTTATTAAACATCTTATTGTATTTGGTAGTAATTCACCATGTTTACCATGATTTAACTTATCATTGTCAACCGTCAATTCATCAATATTATTGATATTAAATCGATCTTTTTGTTGTACAATCTCCATCTTGTGTCAAGGTTAAACACACAATGAGCTATTAAGTTACTATACCAGGTCTTTTGAAGGAATCCAAGAGTCTTCACTTTTATCGAATCCTAACCACCGGACTTTAACCATATCCTTTTTCCTTTGTAAAACCTTCTCAACAAGATATACATCACCGACTGTTGATTTCAACAATTCATGTCCGTAGAATCCACCTTGAAGTAATTCACCCTTGTTATCCTTTAATAAGTAGGTTTCAGGTATAGTTGGTTGCACTTTATAAACTGTAAATACTTCATTAGTCCAATTTGGTAGATATCTTTTACTAAATACACCTTTGTATTTGCTTATACGAACTTTATCGTTGACTTTAAACTTTTTTGGTTGTAACTTTTCCAATTTAGGTGTTGTATTATTTCTGATGCGTTGTAATACAACCTTAGCATTAGCGCTGTTTACCTGGATAGGTTTCATTCCGATGGTACGATGATATTTGTTGTTATACTCTTTTATAAGTTGTGGTAATATGTCATACCACACGTATGATCCTCGTTTTGAAAATTGTTTGTACATCGCTCCTTTTAATGTTCTATTGAATCTTTCAATTATTCAAGCTTTAACTTCAGAATTTGTAGAATAATGATTTATTTGATATTTCTTCATTAAAGCTCCAAAGTCTTTATTAAAATATTCTTTTCCATCATCGGTCTGTAGATGTTTGATTTTGAATTTATTTCTTTGTATCGTTGTTTCCATAGCTTTTGTAACACTTTTACCAGTCTTATCCTTCAATGGTAAAGCGTCAGCTATTTTAGTAAAACAGTCTATAATTGTTAAAATATATTTGAAACCTTTGTTTAATTTACTGTGCGGTATCATTTCAATGAGATCAGCTTGATACAGATCATTCATTCCCTTAATAATTGTACTTCTTCTTGGAAATCTTCTTCTTGCTGGTTTATGTAGTTCATTTACAATCTTGTCCTTCACACTTTCCATCTTCAGGTGTTGCTTGCACATCGCTTGTAAAAATACTGATCCGTACAACAGTTCATTCTCTTTTATATAGTTTGAATATAGGTCAAGGCCATTTCATATTAGTGTAAAAAAGAGGGAACATGGCATTAGGCTTGCCATGTCCCCTCTTCTTTACGGAAAGGAAAAAAGGAAGAAGGTAGAGGACGAAGAATAGGTTTACTGGTCGATAGGGTTTAGAGAGTAATGTCCAAATGGCAGAGTTCTTATGTTGTCTTCAAGGATGTATCTCTTGTCATCCTTATAGCTCAATGCCGATTTGGTTTGCTTCACACTGAAAAGACGATGGTTGAAGCTTCTTATGGTGTTAAATGTTGCAGTTGTTTCAACATTTTCAAACAAACATCTTTTATAATGTTCAAACTGTACGTTCTTCTTCAGGAAAGAGGTTTTTATTCCTTTGGCTTTCTTCGTGACTTGATGTTCGTTCCTTTCGCTTATGTACAGTTGAAATGAATATAGTTTGGACATTAATGCTACAATTTCCATCATCGGTACACCATTTGTTTCATCCTTAAATTTTCCCAATACTTTCTTGTTTCTGTCGTTGTCGTAATTTGGATGGTCCTTGGGATAATCTGAAAAGTCGAAATCATCTTTATATATAAAGGTGCGTAAATCTTCGTACATGTCATTTGTTTTAATCCAGTAAATTAGTGCATCCGTATCCATATATGCAATACCAATGTTCTCTCTTCCATAATAGTTAACCATCTTCTTATAATGAAACTCGTACATGTGTGTTTTGGAAATATCCAAGATTGACATTCCTAGATACAAAGGACGATCCATTAGAACTGACTTCTTGTTCATGGAAATAACAACTAGATTTTCATTAATAATTACAGATGAACCAAAGTTTGGTTGTTGCACTAATTTCTGTAGTTTTACTGGATCAGTTACCAATTTGATATCCTTATGTTTCCTTTTGTTTTCCAAAGTCTTGCCAAATATTGCGTTGTTCATTAGTTTGAAGAAATCTTTTTGAAAACTTGATGTAGCGGCGGCTCTTCTTCTTGTGTTGTTGTCAATGTACGGTTTTAACCAACAAGATTGAGAGAATTGTAGTACTCGATTAATTTTTGTAATTTTCAATCCCAAGTCTAAGGCCTGTTGTATCATCCAGTAGTGTCCAACATACCGAGACTTGTTGGTTAAAGTCATCAATAATTTCGGCCATCTTCCAGTTGGAGAAATTTCAGTCTTCGGAAGAAGTGGTAAATCATAATGTTCGTCGTGAAGATGTTCGGGATATTCAAAATCGACGTCAAATATGTAACCAGTTTCTCCATATTTCGGTATATCCATTATGTTTCCAATTGATTCTGGGTCTATCCATTTGAAATTATCATATGGAAGGGGATTCGACATTGCCCATCCGTATAAGTTATTTGCATCAAAATAACCCAGGAATGTTGTTGGTTTTGATGCATCATAATCGGGCAAATACTTATTGTTCGCCTTGACATGACGTGTTACACTTTGCGTCAATCCTCCTCGAACTCCTGATTCTAACATCAACACCATATCTATATCTGTAAGAAGTTGTATTTTACAATTTGTTTCTTTTAACATGGCTTGCCACGCTAGTCCAGGCGAAGTGTACGAATGAAGAGGGTCTAATCCATATGACGCAAAACACGTATTTCTAAATTCTTCCATCACATCACATAATAAAGTCACATCTAATTTAACATAGAAATCTGAATATTCCCCCAATGTTCTAAATCCTAATTCGTTCCATACTTTGCATGCATGATCATAATCATCTTGAGATATATCCATGTCGTACAGTTTACTTTTAAATTCTTCTTTTGGAGGTAGTGATGTTTCATTAAATCTTTCTAAACTGTCTATGTAATCATATGGGAAAACACCTTTTCGAAGTACCAGATCCAGTTTGTCGCTATTTACAATCTTCTTCGTTTCGATTAAATCTTGTTTCCTTAGATTTTCAGAAAGTTTGGACAAACTCGACGGCAAAAATCGGTAGGAGTCCAAGAATCTTAGTTTGACGTTTCCAACTTCTTTGGAAAAACTTATAAACTTCTCTGAAGTTTCAGCTAACACATCGATTTTACCGTCGTCTCTTCCTAATTCAGGTATTATAAAATGAGCGTCGTACCCACTGAGATTATGCAGAACCACAGGGATAAATAGTGGTAAACGATAGCTCAAGTTGCATTTATTACAAGCAGCACCCCTGTAATAACCTGTGAGGTGGTCGTGATCTTTAACTTTATAATTCTCAATAGTAAAATCATTTTTGCACAAGAAACAGTGAGTCGCATTTTCATGTTGAATTTCTTCTTCTTCGTCCATCGGTTTCATTGGTACAATATTTGTATATAATCTTTGTGTATTTCCAGCTATTGAATATCGGTGATCAAGAAATATTTTTTCCGCATTTTCACCACGATATACTAGAGGTTCTGAAGTTAATCCATATCTGTTTAAATGTTCTTCTGATAATGTTGATTTGACCATTAAACAAAAACTGTTTGGTTTGTGCATTTGATACTTTACACTTTTTCTTGCTTCACAATTTTCATCTTCAACTGGAACAAGTGTTGATTCAAAATCCGCATACACAACTAAAGGGATACGGTATTGATGATGAACCTTTTCAAATGTAACGAATGCTCTGTTTTCCGAAGGTAAATTAATCTTTGCTTCATAATTATTGTTACATAATCTTTTGTGCTCTTGTAACCATTCTCTTCCTTGTCTTCCTTCTCGTTGAAAATTAAAACATCTCTTGCAAATTATCTTTCTGTGTCGAGCTTTAGAAAGTTGCTTGTTAACAAGACGATCGAATTGCTTTATGTACACATAGTGAGACACATCTCCTCGCGTTAGTAGTAGTAAATCCGTATGATCTGGTAGCTCTTCTTTTGCAATTCGTAAAGGATACACTTTGTTTGAACTATCTAAAGCAAAAACATTAATAGACGTGCCGGGATTTTTCTTTTCAAATTTCGATATATCTTTCGTAGAAACGGGATATGTCATTCCTTGAAAATTGTACCTGTGTCTTGCGTCTTCATATTCTTGGTTGGGTCTATGTGGAGTTCGTAATACAAACTTTGTCGTCATAGCATAGCGAAAACATTCATTATCTTCATTTTGAACATTAATACAAGATTTTGTATTTTCAATTATTTTTGGCAAAGGAATGTAACTAGATCCCATTAGTCCATATCCATGTTTGTGAACTCTTATATCTAATACTTCAATACTTGTAAGACTCCATCCGGATCCTCTTCCTTCGTGTTCCTGAAGTTTGGTTAATATTTCTTCTATACAATTCTCTACTATTGAATCAATGTTTGAACTTTCCATGATGGTTCGGTTTTTTGTTATGAATCCTCTTGGTGATAATTCTTCTTGCGCATTTATAAACATAGCTTCTAGTAGTAAACCAAATTTAAGAAAGTTTAATCTTTTCAATTCTTCTTTTAAAGTTTTACTTACGATTGGTTTTGCTTCTCTAATAAATTCTTCTAAGTTCAAGTTTTCATTTTGAATCCTATGATGCATTACTACCTTACCGGGTAAAGCAAATACTTGTAGATTCGGTAAAGTAGTTGAAGATGTTGCTGTTATTTCTTCTTGTTCTTCTTGTTCTTCTTGTTGTTCTTGATCTTCTTCTGTGTTGTTGTGAATTAGTTCTTTATGTATATCTAGTAGAATTTCATCGTGAAACGATTCCGAACATTTGTCGCAATGATACATGTTGACGATGTTTACTCTTCGAAATTTCGCCGAGAAATGAAATGGGCTCTGACAGTCCCGCTTTTATAACGGTTCCCCCACCACTATTTCATCATCATCCTCTTCTTCTTCTTCACTATCCGAGGAAAACAAACGTCTTGGACGAAACATTAATCTTCTACTAACTGATTGTTCATTTGTGTTCTCTATTCCAGTTGGAGTTTCAGTATGTACTTCTTCATATTCAAACGATGATGAAGATTCTGATATTACTACATCCATATCCAAATTTTCATTCTCCACATCATTTACACTTCCTACTTCTGATGTTGTTAGATCTACATCCATATCATTTACACTTTCTACTTCTGATGTTTCACTGTTATTATCATCTTCTTCCATATTAAAATCGTCTAGTTGAATTTTATACAATATTTCAATAAGAGGTTTCCTTGGATAATCGGTGTTGTCCACAGGAGCCATTTCAAGTAAATGAGGAATAACTCTTTGCGATTCGGCTTATATGATATTTTGATAAGTATGTCAAGGTCATTTTAGATTAAGCGAGAACTGGGAATAGATCACTAAGCAGCATGTTAATTCATTACTACAAAGTGATCTATTCCCCATTCTCTAAGAAGTGTCCAATCAATAACCAAAGTTCAAGTTCATTTTTGTTCAATTTCAATCTTTTACTTCTTCTTTTAATACGTAGTTTATAGGTTGACAATTCGAATTTTCAAAGTGCTGTTTTATCGTTTGTTCCAACGCTTCTATTTTAGCTTCTTTTATCATTAATTCCGTAAGTAACTGATTAATGTAATCAGCTGCCATGTCCACTGTTCTTGTTCGTATTTCACCTAACCTAACCCCGGGAATCAATCTCTGTAGTCTGTAAAACTTCAACTTTATTCTTGACTCTCTTGCTTTAGCCATTTCCCGTAACTTTAGTTTTTTATTATCTTTATTTGTAGTCAAGTCCATAACACTTTCCTTAAAGTCCTTACTCGTGACAAGTTCGCTTTCAGAATAATTCGACTATAGTACACTCGTCTTTTATACACTTTCCCCCACCACTTTCAATTTCCCCCACCCTACTAATATAGGTCAAGGTCATCCGGTATTAACGCGAGAACGAGGAATAGAGCACTAAGTGGCATGTTAGTCCATTACCACAAAGTGATCTATTCCTCGCTCTCTATTCTACATCTAATTTTTTGGGGTTTTTGTTATTTTTATCTTTTTTTTGGTTTTTCTGGGGGGAATGAGTTTTTTAATATTACTTGGTAGAATGTCCCTTTTCTTTCTTTAAATCTTCAACAGTTTCCAACAATTGTAACAAATATGCGTTAGTTTTTTCTAAAGTTTTCAGTCTGCTACATCCAACTTGAATGGAAGGCACTATTAGTTGCAATTTCGCAAATTCTATCTTTTCTTTCTTGCATCTTTCTCTCATTTTTAGGTTTTTCCTTAGTCTTACCGAAGATGGTGTTAATGGTTCGTACATACAATCTGGATATGGCTTTGACATTTTCAACACTGATGTTGAAGTACAATGAGATACTTGCGACCGTTGAGCTTGATAATAATTTGTTGTTGGAGTATTGCAATACATCTTTGGTTCTAAGTTTTGGTGGCAATCTGTAGTTGAAAATACTGGTGTTGCAGAAGGATCAGTCATCTTTCACTGTTGTCGTACAGAGTGAACTCTTTTCTAAAGTTTTACTTCTTTTATCACATTTCCCCCACCACCGACTTATATATTCTTCCCCCCACCATAATTATTTATACTTGTTTTTTCACATTTCAAATTTTATACCATACTTCCAATATGACATCCGCATCTTCATCTTTTAAGTATTTGACAAATTCAGGACTTCTCGACGATACATTCGGTCTGTTTAGATAGCTCATCACCTTGTGATGGCTTTCTTCATTTTCTATGTAACAATACACTTGCATCAACTTGTTTTCTTCCTCTTTCGATGATATGAAATTTGCAACAGAGGTCCACTCTTCATATTTAATCTTAAAATGGCGCACTTCGAATTCCATGATGTTTCTTCTAATGCCGCAACAATAATAAAACTCTCTTCAAACAACCTGCATTTATACACGTTCCCCCCACCTAGTTATAACCCCCACTCTTTTCCCCCTCTCCTTTATATGTGGAAGGGGTATTATGGTTTGAATGCACGATACTTAATAAATTCAAACAAACACTGTGCACAAATGTCGCAAGTGTTATTACACGTTTCGAATTTCATTATTTGACCTTTTACAAGATGAACTAACCTACCTCCATCATCTTGGAATTGTTCAAAATCTAAAACAGACGCTTTTCCACAATCATGACACATTTTTGTACCATCTTTAAAAGTATAAGCAAGATAGATAGCAAATCCATAATTGTCTTTCTTAAATTCAATGAGCATTTCACGAATTGCTTTAGGTATTTGACACTCATTTGATCTCATAATGTAATGGTAAAGAAACCCATTATTGATAATTTCTTGTAAACACAGAACCAACAACCTATCCATCGTGTTAGACTTATACTGATAGTTACATCTAAAACCTTTTTCTTATATGATTTTCCCCCCACCACTTTTATATAGGTCAAGGTCATTGGATATCAAGCGAGAACTGGGAATAGATCACTAAGTGGCATGTTATTCTATTATCACAAAGTGATCTATTCCCCATTCTCTAAGAAGATTGTTGATAATTTAGATTCCTAATATTTCTTTTCCTTCTTCTTCACCTTTTTGAACTGTAGTATTACCAGACATGTGTGATATTAGTTTCTTCATTTCTCGATTTTCCATTTCCACTTTCTTCAATTTTAAATCTCTTGCTTCGATTTGTAGTTTTAAATACTTGATGTAACTTCCAGCCCAGTGTAGGGTTTTCAATTTTGGTGCTCCCATTGCAATTCCAGGTATTTGAAATTGTAGTCGATTGAACTCCATGTTCATATCTTGTCGGTCTTGTTTTTCCTTTTCTAGTCTTTTCAATCTTTGATTCTCCCTGAACGAAGAAGTTGGATCACAAGGAATATGACGAAACATTTTGGTCAACGATATCTCGAAGAATAAGCTTCTACGCAGAAAACCAACACATTTATGCACTTCCCCCTCTAACTTTAGGCTAGTGGTGGGGAGAATTACATTAATTTAATACTTATTTCCACCGTTACACTTGCTCCATTTTCAAAAAGGTATCTGTAAAATGGTTCTGGATACTGGTATATTTCACGTCCTATATTTTCCTTAAGAAAGTTGAAAGCTATTCTTTTCGAATAGTCATTATGATATACTTCTCTTAAATTAACAAGAATTCCATCTTCCAGAAATTTCACTTGAATCATTGGTATTTTGCTTACATCATCTTTGTCTATCAGAGGTAGCCTGTAAGTGAACGTATTTGGTGGTAGACGTAAGGTTCTATTAAGTCGAGAACAGAATATTTTGAACATTTTCTGATCATTGACTGCAATCTCATGAATACCTATCATTTTATAGTACGAAGGTTCAAAAGGTACAGCACGAAACGTTTGTACTCGACAGTTACTCGAAGAAGGTTCTGTAGTTGCGTTAGGATTGAACATTTTTAGTCAACAGTTTCCTGACGAATAAGCTTCTACGCAAATAACCAACACATTTATGAACATTCCCCCACCAACTTTAAGCTAGTGGTGGGGAGAAGTTTCCCCCACCACTTCTTCAGAATTAATAGCTTCAATTTGAATTATAACAAATATATTTGACGCAAATTCCCAAAAAACTGAATATGAAACAGTTTCTTCTACATCTTGAGATTCATTTTGTGTTTCAACCATTTCCATCATTGAAGGTTCTTGATCAATTTCTGTTACTTCCATTGCTTCTTCTACAGGATCTTGTATTATGTCGGTTGTTTCAATTTCATCTTCTTCTTGAACTAACATAATATTTCGTTGTCTCACAATTTCAATTAATTGTATAAAAGAAGTATCTCTAGGAGACATTATTAACCATACATGTAGCTCCAACAAATGCTGATTTACTAATGACAAAACTCACAGTTTATAAGACTTGTTTGAATAATAAAGTGGGGGAACTACCTTAGTCCAATTCGGATTCGGATTCAGAAGACAATAAAGGTGATATGGGTGAATCCAACGATGAATCTAATATAAATGTATCAATAGCTTCCTTAACTATGTCTTCGTCACTATCATTTATCATTTCTTCAAAGATTTCTTGTTCAAACTGTTCCATTTCTTCTTCATCCATCGTTGAATAATTATCAGTTTCGTTATAATTTTCCTCTATATTGTCTTCTTCCATTTCGTCTGTACTAATATAAACATTTTTAACTTCAAAATATTTAACAAATGGAGTATCTTTAGACAACATATTTGTTTACCACTTCTTTTACCTCGAATAACGAACTATGTATTGCTTTCTTAGTCTTATATTCTTTTACTCCCCACTCTTTTGCACAACATAAAGAAAGGTGGGGGGAGAGCGTTTCGTAGTTATTCTTCTCTATCTAGGTTATATTTCATTGCTAGCACATCTACTGTAATTTTCTGCTCTTCAACTTTATCGCGAATAAATATTGTCCAGGGAAATAGTTCATTAATATTGTTGATTGTTACTTTTATATCATACAAAAAATCAATATGTCTTAGTAATGAAACAATAACAATAACTCCTATCCCATTGTTTGCCATAATTGTTTCTTCAATTTTAATACGCAAGTTTGTTATCAAACTCCATATATTAATATCATTGGCTATAAAACCATCAAGTCTAGTACTCATCTTGACGGGGCAAGTACAGACTAAAAACCTGGAGGTTCATAGTCCGCCTTTTATGAGTTTTAAAAATGGGGAGGGGGAAGGAATAAGGATTGGGAGGGGATAGGGTGGGGGTGAGGGAAGGGTAATGTGGTTATTAGACCACTTGTGCGACAAAGTAGCCACCAATGCTAACTTCGAGCTCATAACACTTCATAACATCATCCTGCCAAGTCAACATACGTTCTCTAGTATTTGGTGTTACACAGAAGAACCTACTGTCATTATACACAATAGCTGAACCAATTATAACATTGAATCCTAAATTTAGCCATTTGTGTGCTTCCGTAATAAATCTTTCTATTGTATCAAAAGGAAATTGTTCATCGATGTAGATTGGTCTCATTTGTTCATCAAGTTCAATTACATCTTCACCTTCATCTTCACTGTCACTGCTACTATCATTTTCATTGTCACTGCTACTATCATAATAATCTATCACATCTTCTTCAGGCTGTTGGAAAACATCAGCAATTTCGGAAGGATTGAAGTTTTCACTATGGTGAGGAAGCATTTTAAAGCAAATAATAACGGCAGAGACGAAACAACAAGTGTGGCGCGTGAAAGCAGAATGAAGGAGTGAACAATGCTTGCTTCGCTTTTATAACGATATGCTAATGAGAGGGGTAAGAGATGGTCGTGACCAATTAGGTGGGGGGAAAGGAAGGAGAGGGGATATTTATTTTAAATAATTTGCATAACTTTTGACTAAAATAAGATAACCAAATTCTTCTTTTACTAAAATGTTCGTCTTACATAGACCTTTTCAATGATGTATCGCTTGTCGTAATCGAACAAACCATTATCGAGTTATAGCCATTTGAATTTTCGGGGGGGGGGATTTAATCTCCATTTTTTATGGGGGGGGGGTTCCGCTTGAGTGAACACGGGGGGGGGGGTTCCACTTGGGTGCTCATGCGGAACTGATCTTCTCACGAGATAGTCGTTGCGTGATAATGAAGACAAATGTTCATCGCGCCGCGACCACTAATTAACTCGCATTTGCCGTGTTCATATCTTTCCTACTCATTATATATACGTTTCCTACTTCATTATTTCAAGACTAATTAACTTGCAAAACAACAGTCTCTGTCTTTGAATGCTGATGAGATTTCATTAGGAACCATTCTTTGCACGCTATATGAAGCTACACTGGCTATGCAAGTCAGAGCGGTCATATAACTGTACAACGACCTCTGAAAAGTAGGTCACGAGACTTAGAGTGTTAAAAAATAATGGGGGAGAAACACAACGCTATAACGCATTGTGTTTCTCCCCCATTATTTTTAGCAAAATTTGGAAAATCTATGTGAATTTACTTTGTACGCCCCCACCTTGTAATACCATCCATTTTATGCCTGAGGAGATAGTCTTTAGAGTCTAACTCATAAACAGATTTTTCTTTACGCAAGGATTCAATAACTTTAATATTATATTTTTTGCCGTTACAATTTGCTAAAATGTGTTCGTTGTCAATAACACTTTCAAAAAAATATAGACAACCTCTCTTAATCCTATTTCCTTTCACAGCAATAATTTCGGATTGGTATTCAACAGTGGGGGTTTCTGTCAGTTGTGGTTCGGAAAGATGTTTCACGACATGTACACGGCAGAAATGTTCGTTCTTAACACATTTCCTCCCACAAGCTGATCCTTTCTTAATTCCCCTAGTGAGCACTTCAGGGCAAGTAGTGGGACGGCTAAATGCCCTACGACGCTCTTCTTTTAATAATTGAAAGCGCTCTGAAGGAGCAGGTTTAGGAGCAGGTTTAAAGGATTTATTTTTTGGATAGGCGTGGTCTTTATGCATAATAAGTGGTGGAGTAGGAGGTATTGGTGACAGTGGAGTGATAGGTGTACTTAGTTCATGAACAAAAGCTTCAAATGAAGTGGTATCAGAACGAGGAACTGTTTGTGGCGGCGGCATGTTGTTTGATGGCGGCGGTGATTGTTGTTGAGATGGTGTGGAGTCGTTTGAAGATAGAGGAGGTGAAAATATGCTGCCAAGTATAGTAGTCATAGTGAGTGGAAGAAGAGCTCCAGAAGTTGAAGGTTTCGAGTCTTGTTGCTTCTTATACCAGTCGGGAGAATTTTTCAATCGAAGAGTTTTCTTGACTGGAGTCGAAGCCGTAGTAGAAGTAGAAGTTGAACTTGTAATAGAAGAGCAGGCTGTAGTGGAAATTGTAGTCGGCAGGGATGACATCGTGGTAGTTCTGTTCGCAGCGTAACGTCTGGAATCAGAATGAAACTCTAGCCGTGGTCGTCGCGTCTTTTATAACGGTATGCTAATGAGAGAAAGGTTAGCGACAAGCCGTGACCGGTCATTGGACCCGGGAGGTGGAAGGGGAGATGGAAGGGGAAAGAGAGGTGGAGGGGGGGGGCAAATCGACTCCATTTTTTTGGAGGGGGGGGGTTCCGCTTGAGTGAACACGGGGGGGGGGGTTCCGCTTGAGTGAACACGGGGGGGGGTCATTGACCCTTCCGAAAGTGGGTCAAGGTCATTCAAGACTTATAATGAACCAAGGTGATGGGAACAGTAGTAACTGTTCCCACCACCCTGTTTGCCTAACGGTTCCCACTCCCAACCCACTAGTTACGTTCTGCGAGGGACATCGACGCAATTTTGTTTGGTCCGTCCGCATTCAAGCGTAACGTCCCGGCCCGCATTCAAGCGTAACCACTAATTACAAGGGAAACTGGAACAGCTAATGCAGAAACGCAACTCTAACACCCACCCAAGCTAATCCCACCCATCATATTCCTAAACAAAATGCAAAAAACCTAGTCCGCTACCTACAATTTGCGGATGTCCCACCCCTTCTAAGTGAAGTTCAACCGAACTTCTGAATTTACATTTAATCTACCCCCTATCATCTAGCTGAAAGGCAAAACAACAACATTAATTATTAATACCAACACTTAAAACTAACAACACATCGTTATTAAATATCAAATAATTCTACACAACCAAATACCATCATTATTCTTAAAATTAATACACCTTAACGCTAAACACAACTTATAACTAACATCGCAATGCGCAAATTAATTCTTAAATTAAGTGCAACTTACAACTAATATTTACACACACACACATACCACATTGCATTAAAGAACGCAACGTAGTATAAGAAGTTCAAATATATATAGGCCTACTATATATTTGAACCTCTTACCGAGTCGCCAACGACTTTTCGCTATGAAAACTCGTTGACGACTGACGCGAAAATCGGGCTCGTATCGCTCCTCGGGTTTTCGAGTGGTGGGGGTAATTAATGCAGTGGTGGGGGAATTGTTTCACTCCAGTACGGTCTTCAATCCACTCCAGTTCGCAGCAGTGTAAAAATGAAACGAAGGAGTGGGGGTGGCGCATGCGCAGCGACGTAAAATCCAAGGTTTGAGGTTAGAACTTTCCGTGCACAGTAGAGCTAAATTGAGTAATACAGGACTCGGCGCATGCGCAATAGCGAGGAGTGATTCCGATCCGGAGAACTCGTTGCATTCGCAGCAGCGCTAAAGTGAGTAATACAGACTAGGCGCATTCGCAGTAGCGCTAAAGTGAGTAATACATGACTAGGCGCCGTAGTGTGAAGTTGGCTCACTCCAGTACAAGTTATAGCAGCATAAAAATGAAACGAAGGAGTGGGAGCGGCGCATGCGCAGTGACGTAAAACTAAGGTTTGAGGTTAGAATTTTCCATGGTGGCTGCCATGTTTAATTCTGTTTCATTCAAACAATAGTAGTTCATGGCTGGCATGGGATGTGAAGTGTGGTAATTAGATGGGGTTAGCAACCGGTCGTGACCGGCCATTGACCGGTCATCGACCCGGCGGGGTTCCGCTTGAGTGACCAACGGGGGGGGGGATTTTAATCTCCATTTTTTATGAGGGGGAGGGGGGGGGTTCCGCTTCATTAGTCACGTTGGGGGGTTTCCGCTTCATTAGTCACGGGGGGGGATTTTAATCTCCATTTTTTATGAGGGAGAGGGGGGGGTTCCGCTTCATTAGTCACGGGGGGGGGGGGGTTCCGCTTGAGTGAACACGGGAGGTTCCACTTGGGCGCTCATGCGGAACTGATCTTCTCACGCGATAGCCATTATAAAAGAAGATTGTTCATCGCGCCGTGACCATTAATTAACTCGCATTTGTGGTGTTCACATCCTTCCTACTCATTATATATACGTTTCGCCAACTTCATTATACAAGTCTAATTGCTACTAACCTGAAATTTCATTTACATTAGCACATGTCGTCCTGTTTGAATCACCTTCGCGTGCTCGACGTTATATCTCATTCATCAGTCTTGTTCTCACTTCTACACGTCTGACATACTTCTTGTGATGGATACGCAATGTTTGAAATTGAAACTTTTGCGGACACAACATATATTACGAAATAATTACAAACCATCGGTTTCAAAGACTAAAACAAATTTAACAAAAGTGAGGAAGAAATTAAGTTTTAACCCGTTATACTCTGTTAGAACTTCGCAACATGTTATTCACAACATTTTGCGTTCGATGTTACGTTTCCACAACTTCGAACTTGTTACACCTATCGACTGTGTTCAGCAGGTTTTCATATTTTACCCCCACCCTTCTTTATATAAGTGCGCTCACGACAATTCCTGTTTCATTCTTCTATACGCTCTTCGACCGACAACTACTCCGCTCTAAATTACACACTACAAGAAGATGGATACAAACCAAGAACAAGTACAAGTTCACGAAATATCGTCTACTACCCACCCGAGAGAGAATCCTCCGAGAACTTCGCCTTCACCGAATCCACAGAACCCCGTCCAAGTTTCGGATGTATCTTCGACGGCGAGGAATGATCTTGAAGCTATTCTTCGGTCGCTCGTCGGTTTCGACTGACCCGTACGACGATCGATGTTAAACTGAACTCTTAGAAGTTCAGTTTTTTTTTAAAACTTCCTCCGGATGACCTTGGAGCAATTATCCCCTCTCCCTTTTCGACTAACTTCTACTTTTGTTCAACTGTTGAATTTCGGTTTTGAACTAACTTTTAATTTATGCGAAGTTTTAGTTGAACCCGGTTAATTTATGCGCACATTTAGTTCAGCCCCGAATTGTTGAATTTCAGTTTTGAACTAACTTTTAATTTATGCGTAAATCTACTTCAAACGCTCACCCCACGTCCTCCCCCCTCATTTAATATACGACCGGAAGCTATGTGCCCCGGCACGTGGCTTCCGGGGCAGCTGACCTGTCCCAGAAGTGACCAAATCTAACTACTACCACAGTTATATCTCCCAATGATAAAGGCAATCCTAACTCCCATGAACAAGCAGTAGACCTTCTCCTACAATCATCCGAAACTGCCTGCAACTACCTGAGACTGAAAATAAACCGAAAAAACTGTAACATCGGACTTCTTACCTGTTAAAAATTTCCGTCAAACCAATAATGCTCCAGATCAATCCACCACAAAATTTATAGGATTAATAGTTGACAATAATTTAACCTGGAAGCCTCACATTGACAAACTACAAAAAAATTATCTCAAGTGCTTTACGCCCTCAAACGAATCAGAACATTAACAAACAAGGACATAACTAAAACTGCGTACCATTTTTTTTTCTTCTCACGTCTGGAATGGAATTATCGTTTAGGGGGCCAGCAAATGAAACAGATGTTCAAAAAATCCTCATTCAACAAAAGAAGGCAATCAGAATCATGGAACAAGTTGGACCTCAGGAACATTGCAAACCTTCCTTCATCCTCAACCGCATTCCAAGAGTCATTTCCTTATCCCTCTTTGAAATAATAGTTTACATTAAATACAATCCCCCTCAACTAAGAATAAATTGTCACAATCTTAGTTTGAGAAATCAAACTAATCTTAACTTAAACCACCATAGGTTAACCAAAACCAGCAAAACACCTAATAACATGGGGGTAAAAATGTTTAATTTGTTGCGAAATAGTCTCAAAGAAATTAATAAGGCCTACATGTTTAAAAAGCAACTAAAAATATCCATTGGAAAGACCTTACTACAAACTAAGTGAGTTTATAGAAGAACACTCGCCTACGGCTCGATGGGGGCTTCGCCCCCATGCCCCCTTAGGGGGTTACCCCGAATTTGTTAATTGCTCTAAGTCTCAAGTACCGAACAAGCTAGTTGGGACCACCATGCCCCCTAGGGGTTGCCCTAAATTCGTAAATTAATATAAAGTCAAGTTTAAAATATGTTAGTTCCACGGAAGAACTGCACAGTCAAGACAGTAACAAAACCGTCAAATACACAAAATTAACAATCATAGTAAAAAAACTCATAAGAATCAGATTTAATACCTCTTCGTAATTAGAATTCGTTTAAAAGTTTTGAGCTGTGAAAATATTATTATTAATGTAAATATATTAGGTGTTATGCTGGTAAAAATATATACTTTAGGTCAGACGATTGTTGTTGTGTTAGATGAAAAGAAATTTCAATTCAAAGAGTTATAGTTGTTGTGTTTGCCATCATTATATTTAATAGTTTTAGTTATGGTAACAAATATTTCTCTGTTCGGTAGCTAATATATAGTTTTAAATTTATATAAATTTTATGTACAAATAGAGAATTATGGGTAAATCCCTTGCCTCACCCAACTCAAATAAAAACTTGTAAATTTCAGGAAATAGAAGAAAAACGTTTAAATCACTTGAATAGCGAATAACATTTAAATCAATGAGCGAAAACAAGAATTAAATATCATGAAAACAAAATAATAGGAAAGAATAAAAACGGGGTAGATCCGCAAAAAAAACCTACTATTACAAACTACTAATTATAAGAATATAAAATCGAGACATGTATAATAATAATGTATTCATAAAAACCTGTTAGTTTTGTTCAATAGTCATTTAAAAATTCTCAAAAACATGTTTTAAGTGTGTATTAAAATATAATATAAAACACTGAATGTAAATAAAACAGAAATATAAGAATTAACTGACTATTAAGTATTGTACAAAGTAATAGAAGTATATTACGTTAAGATCACGGCACGAGCTAAACAGTAAATTCAATGAATGCAAAATTCGGCCGAAAGTGTCACCTGGGGTGAATTTGAATAAGTAATCTAAAATAAATTGAAATGAAACAAGAACCTAACTTTTAAATCTGTTCTTTTTGTTCAATACTTATTTAAAAACATATTTTAAGTGCGTAAAAATATTTAATATATGACACTGAATATAAATCAAACAGAAAGATATAATTAACTGTCTATTAAGTATTGTACAAAGTAATCGAAGTATGTTACGTTAAGATCACGGCTGAAGCTTTACAGTAAATCCTTTTAGTGCGAAATTCGGCCGTAAGAATAACCTAATGTGAATTTGATCTGTTTTTGTTCAACAGTTTTTAAAACTTCTCAAAAACATATTTATAATGTGTGTAGATATAATAAAAATTTCATTGCTATTGAAATCATATGGAAGACGGTTTGTTAAAAGTGAGATATACCAACAAATTCAATATCAAGAACGCAGGTGTAGTTAAAAGACAATTTCAAATACAATATAACTGTAGTTAGTACTACTAACAAGATATGAAATTTCAGTAATAATAAAAGTTGCATATCGTACTTAAAATAACGATTTGAGATACGACAAAAAGTGAAAGGTCTAAAAGTTTGATTTATGTCACTTATTCACAAACAATCTATACTTTTAAGTATACGTAACAGAGAAATAAGTTCATAATCAACAGTTAAATCACATAATATTAGCTGGCATTAATTACAATTTTTCTAAGATCATGAAAAAATCACGTCTACATATGGTAAACCCCTCATATAAATAAATAAGTAAACATTAAAAATACATACTGGAAGGTTAAGGATCAACCAAACGTTAAATAAAGACACACAATTTTTACCGACATTGATTATGAATAAATTGATTCAATTTTTTAAGACTGTTATACTTCTAAATACAGTGAATTTGCTTTAAATATTGCTGTCAAGCTAAGGTAATACAATCTTTAAGCTTATGGTAAAGCAAAATTCGAAATTCAGCAACATAGAGCTAAATTAAATAAAATGTTTAGCAGTATATGAAAGAGCAATAAAAACTTGAATTAGGAATACAACTCCCGTTGAAAAAATTGAGCCGTGAAATAAATATTATTTATGTAAATATTCTAGGTGTTTTGCTTGATGGAGGGTCCAACCCAATAATTGGTTGCCCCAATTCCGTAAATTACTGTCAAAAACTCATACAATGAACATGCTAGTTGAGGGCTCAACTCCAACAACAGTAACAGAAGCCGCCAATACACACTACTAACAATAAATAATAATAAGCTTTGAAATTTGCCCACGGCTCATGGTTTAATCCCACTCCCTAGTTCCCCTTAATTCGTTAAAAAATATAATGGAGTTGTGAAATATTAATGAACTATGTTAATAGTAATGCTCAAAAGTTGTTGTGTAAAAATTTGGGAGGTACGATTGTGATTGCACATGATTGAGGTAATAGCTGTATTCTGAAGAGATAAAAAAGAATAAAATTATATAAGTTTATATAGAGGATCGTTGTATGTAATAGAAGAAAAAGGGACAAAATCAAGATATTTGAAATTAAAAAAAAATATGGTATAGGCTAAGATGCTTCAGTTCCGCCACTAGGTGGCAAGGAAACGCAGGAATCATATATGTACCCTATAGAGGAACGATAACAATCTTAAAATGAAGAAAGTTGCAACTTAAGAACCATAAAATCGGCGTACATTATGCATTTTCAACCAATGGTAGTAATCCAATGGTAGTAAACCAATGGTAGTATAGAATACCAATTGTGAAATAATAGTAAAAAAAGAATTATTGGTTAAATTAAAATATACTGAAAGAGTTACAATAATTTATAAGCATAGAATAGGTTTCAATTACAACAATAATAGGGTTAATCGAGACTTTAGGTGAGAGCACTGCATTGAGGAAGTTTGACGGACAAAGTGGCAGCGAGAAAAATTACTATTGAGTTTAATTCAATTGGTTATTACAATATTTCTCAGCCTGATGGGTCATCAGATATGTAGATGGTCTTAAAAAACGTCGGAAGTAGGTAAACGTTGGCAAAGGTAAGAATGGAAAGTCCAATGGTTCTATAACTTAATATGTTCAATCGTTTCCTAAACTAAAATCTAAGCCTGATTGGACGGCACGCTTTCGATTCAGTAAACTTCATTTTCAATAATAACACAGCAATCAGAGCGAAAATCATACGCAGGACAACACCTGAATGTAAATTACGCTTTCGATGCATTAAACTTCATTTTCAATAATAACACGGCAATCAGAGGGAAAACCATACGCAAACAACTACTATCGGGAAGAGGTGTAGTTAAAAGATATCATTTAAATACAAGCGAGAACTAAGCGACTATAATGGCGTTCAAGCGACATCTTTAAGATCCAAAGTACTTCCTTACCGACACCTCGTCTTTTTAGAATTTTCTATGATTTGTAAGTTGAAAATTTATAGTTTTAGGGCATTAATAATGTATAAATCAAAGCGAGTATTAGCCAGGTGAAATAACCCGCTCACATTAGTAAGACACCGTCGTCTACATAAGACGTTCATGTTTATATAGGATATTTGTGTCAAACAGGGGTGTAGTTGAAAGAGAACATTTAAACACGAGCGAGAACTAAACCTGCAGAGTGATCTACGATACCATCGATGATATACGCTGATACGGCTAAACTACGTTACCGACAAATCACTATTTTTTACCTTTTTTATGGTTTAAAAGTAAAAAAGTTGTAGTTTTATGATTTTTCCTAAATTGGAACATCTCAAAGAATGTCCATGCCAAATTTCAAGTCTCTATCTTAAACGGTCGCTTCAGGAATTTAATATCATAAGTGAGTGAGTGAGTGAGTCAGTTACACATGGGGCTGTATATATTATAGACTCGCCTACGGCTCGATGGGGGCTCCGCCCCCATGCCCCCTTAGGGGTTGCCCTAAATTTGTAGAATAATTTAAAGTCAAGTATTGAACAGGCTAGTTTCACCAACTAACTGGACAGCGAAGACAGTAACAAAACGGGCTAATACTACTCACAATCAATAATAATAATAATAACAATAATATCCTTTGAAAATATTTCACGGGGCTCAGCCCCCATGCCCCCTAGTTGATTTTACTAATTTCGTTAATAATTCACAAAGTCTCAAATAATGAACTGTCTAGTTCCACCAAAGTACTGAACAGGCTAGATCCATCGAAGTTTTGAAAAGCTAAGTTTTAAATTACGTGTAACTCTACTACAAAAATTGTGATACTAACTCCTCCACGTTACCAACCACTTGGTCTAGAACGTCAACGATTTTAGATGCGGCACAGAAAAATTGCAATGGGGCAAAATTAATCCAAATTAAGTTTCTTTAAATTAAATTTTCATAGATAAAAAAAATGTAATGTGCCCACTATAGCAAAACAATAATGCTAAAAAATAGAAAATAATTGATTATGTGAAAATAACTATTAAAATAATAAAATAATCAAGCTATAATAATGCATAAACTAAAGAAATTGAAAGTAACACTTAACCCAAATCTAGCATCGCCGACCACGATATTAAAAGAATCGGAAAATAAAAACTAATAAAAATCGAAGTTTTGAAAAGCTAAGTTATTAATTTACTTGTAACTCTACTAAAATGTGTGATGCTAACTATTCCACGTTACCAACTACTTAGTCTGAAACGTCAACGAGTTAACATGAGTCACATTAAAATTGAAATGGGTCAAAATTATTCCAAATTAAGTATTTTTAAATGAGATTTCCGTACATTTTAAAAATAATGTAATATGCCCATTACAGTAAAACAATAATGCTAAAAAATAGAAAATAACCAATAATAATTGTAAAAATTACTATTAAAATAATAAAAAATCAAGCTATGCTAGTTAATAAACTTAAGAAATTAAAAATACAATTTGAACTAAATATAGTATTGCCAACCACGATATTAAAAGAATCGGCTGATACAAACTAATTAAAAATAAAAAATTGAAAATTTCAGGATATAGAAGAAAAACGTTTAAAGTACTGAAATAGCAAATAACATTCAAATCAATAAGCGAAAACAAGAATTAAATAACATGAAAACAAAATCATAGGAAATAATAAAAACGGGGTATATCCACAAAAAAAAACCCCTACTATTACAAACTACTAATTATAAGAATATAAAATCTAGACCAGTGAAATAATAATTTATTCATAAAAACCTGTTAGTTTTGTTCAATAGCCGTTTACAAATTCTTAAAAAAACATATTTTAAGTGTGTATTAAAATAAAATATAAAACAATGAATATAAATAATGCAGAAAGATAATAATTAACTGTATATTAAGTATCGTACTAAGTAATAGAAGTATATAACGTTAAGATCAAGGCACGAGCTACACAGAAAATTCATTGAATGAGAAATTCGGCTGAGAGGTTCACATGGGGTGAATTTGAATAAGTAATCTAAAATAAATTGAAATGAAACGAGAACCTAACATTTAACAGAAAGATAATAATTAACTGTCTATTAAGTATTGTACAAAGTAATCGAAGTATATTACGTTAAGATCACGGCTCAAGTTTCACAGAAAATCCATTCAATGCGAAATTCGGTCTGAAGAATAATCCCGTGTGAATTTGAATAAGTAATCGAAAATAAATTGAAACAAAACGAGAACCTAACATTTAAATCTGTTGGTTGTGCATAACAGTTATTTAAAAATTCTCTAAGACATATTTATGATGTGGGTAAAAATATAAAAGAACGAGCTTTCAATGCGGCACAATCTCATTGCTATTTTGATGTCAAATGGATAACGGTTTGTAAAATATGTGGGATACTAACGTTGCCAACAGCAAGAAAGCAGGTGTAGTTAAAAGACATGATTTAAATACAAGCGAGAACTAAGCGACTATTCACCCGCCATGGGAATTTAATCCATAGTGGGAAAAGAAAAGTCGCCTTTGGTAAACATTCAAGATAGCGCACATACTGCATTAGCTACAAATTAGGCATTATCACTGTATATATCATAAAACGTATATAACCCTGAATCCCTGGTGAAATGACCCTCTCTCAATGCAGCAAACACCGTAGTTCATATGAATTTAGAGTCTATCCATCAAAGGATACAATGCTCATATCAAACACGGATGTAGTTAAAAGAGATCATTTAAACAAGAGCGAGAACTAAACCTGAAGAGTGATCTACGATACCACGCGGTGATATACGCTGATACGGCTGAACTACGTTACCGACAAATCTATATTTTTTACCTTTTTTATAGTTTAAAAGTAAAAAAGATGTAGTTTTATGATTTTCCCTAAATTGAAACATCTCAAAGAATGTCCATGCCAAATTTCAAGTCTCTAGCTTCAACGGTCGCTTCAGGGATTTAAGATCATCAGTGAGTCAGTCAGTTACACATGGGGCTGTATATATTATAGACTCGCCTACGGCTCGATGGGGGCTCCGCCCCCATGCCCCCTAGTTTGAATCAATTGAAATAGTTTAGTTCCACATAAGATCTGGACAGCCAAGACAATAACAAAACCATCTAATACTCTAAATTCACAATCAATAGTAAAAAAAAACTTTAATAATCTCCTATTAGTAGGTTTTACTACCCCTCCTTAGTAAATGGTTTTAAAAAATTGAAGAAAGAAAAAGAAAGAAAGAAAATTGAATAAGAATTCGTTGAATAATTTAAAGTCAAGTATTGAACAGGCTAGTTCCACCAACTAACTGGACAGCGAAGACAGTAACAAAACGGGCTAATACGCACTCTTCACAATCAATAATAATAATAACAATAATATCCTTTGAAAATATTTCACGGGGCTCAGCCCCCATGCCCCCTAGTTGATTTTACTAATTTCGTTAATCATTCACAAAGTCTCAAATAATGAACTTTCTAGTTCCACTAAAGTACTGAACAGGCTAGTTCCATCGAAGTTTTGAAAAGCTAAGGTTTAAATTACGTGTAACTCTACTGCTAAAGTGTGTGATACTAACTCCTCCACGTTACCAACCACTTGGTCTGGAACGTCAACGATTTTAGATGCGGCACAGAAAAATTGCAATGGGGCAAAATTAATCCAAATTAAGTATCTTTAAATTAAATTTTCATTGATAAAAAAAATGTAATGTGCCCACTATAGCAAAACAACAATGCTAAAAAATAGAAAATAATTGATTATGTGAAAATAACTATTAAAATAATAAAATAATCAAGCTATAGTAATGCATAAACTAAAGAAATTGAAAGTAACACTTAAACCAAATCTAGCATCGCCAACCACGATATTGAAAGAATCGGAAAATAAAAACTAATAAAAATTGAAGTTTTGAAAAGCTAAGTTATTAATTTACTTGTAACTTTACTAAAATGTGTGATGCTAACTATTCTACGTTACCAACTACTTACTCTGAAACGTCAACGAGTTAACATGCGTCACATTAAAATTGCAATGGGTCAAAATTATTCCAAATTAAGTATTTTTAAATGAGATTTTTGTAAATTTTAAAAATAATGTAATATGCCCATTAGAGTAAAACAATAATGCAAAAAAATAGAAAATTAACCAATAGTAAGTGTGGAAATTACTATTAAAATATTAAAAAATCAAGCTATGCTAGTTTATAAACTTAGGAAATTAAAAATACAATTTGAACTAATATAGTATCGCCAACCACGATATTACAAGAATCTGCTGATACAAACTAATTAAAAATAAAAACTTGTAAATTTCAGGATATAGAAGAAAAACGTTTAAATTACTGAAATAGCAAATAACATTCAAATCAATAAGCGAAAACAAGAATTAAATAACATGAAAACAAAATCATTGGAAATAATAAAAACGGGGTAGATCCGCAAAAAACCCCTACTATTACAAACTACTACTAATTATAAGAATATAAAATCTAGACCTGTGAAATAATAATTTATCCATAAAAACCTGTTAGTTTTGTTCAATAGCCGTTTAAAAATTCTTAAAAACATATTTTAAGTGTGTATTAAAATAAAATATAAAACACTGATTATAAACAATGCAGAAAGATAATACTTAACTGTCTATTAAGTATCGTACTAAGTAATAGAAGTATATAACGTTAAGATCACGGCACGAGCTACACAGAAAATTCATTGAATGCGTAATTCGGCTGAGGGGTTCTCATGGGGTGAATTTGAATAAGTAATCTAAAATAAATTGAAATTAAACGAGAACCTAACATTTAAATCTATTACTTTTGTTCAACACTTATAAACATTCTCAAAAACAAATTTTAAGTGTGAAAAATTCGAATATAAGACACTGAATATAAATCAAACAGAAAGATAATAATCAACTGTCTATTAAGTATTGTACAAAGTAATCGAAATATGTTACGTTAAGATCACGGCTCAAGCTTCACAGAAAATCCATTCAATGCGAAGTTCGGCGGAGAATAATCCCGTGTGAATTTGAATAAGTAATCTAAAATAAATTGAAACAAAACGAGAACCTACATTTAAGTCTGTTATTCCAGCTAAATAGTTATTAAAAAATTCCCTAAAACATATTTATGATGTGTGTAAAATATGAAAGAAACGAGCTTTCAATGCAGCATAATCTCATTGCTATTTTGAAGTCAAATGGATAACGGTTTGTTTATGAGGGATACTAACGTTACCAACAGCAAAGAAGCAGGTGTAGTTAAAAGACATGATTTAAATACAAGCGAGAACTAAGCGACTATTCACCCGCCATGGGAAATTAATTCATAGTACGAGAAGAAATTCACCTTTGGTAAACATTCAAGATAGCGCATATGCTGCATAAGCTACAAATTAGGGAATTATCACTGTATATCGAGTATAAGGTCCATGGTGAAATAACCCGCTCTCAATACAAAATAACGCCGTAGTTTACAATATATATTAGAGTCTATCCATTGAAGGCTACAATGAGTATATCAAACACGGGCGTAGTTGAAAGAGATCATTTAAACGAGAGCGAGAACTAAACCTGAAGAGTGATCTACGATACCACATTAGCTGGCATATAATAAATTGACTTTAGTTCAATTTTTTAAAGAGAGTTGCACTTCTAAATGCAATATTTCATCATTGAAAGGAGAAGAAACTTCACCATCAACGAACTTCCAAGCCAGCGCACATTGCTGCATTTGCTACACACTGAGCATTATTACTGTAAGAAGAAAGCGGGAATCACACTGGTGGAATGATCCACTCTCAACACAGTACCACACCGTCGTAAACCTTGAGATTGATCTTCCAGCAATTTCTTACTAAATTTCAGTGTTTATTCCACACACGGGTGTAGTTGAAAGAGATCATTTAAACACGAGCGAGAACTAAACCTGCAAAGTGATCTACGTTACCCAAACGGTGATATACGCTCACACGGCTGAACTACGTTACCGACAAATCTATATTTTTTTTACCTTTTTATAGTTTAAAAGTAAAAAATCGTAGTTTTATGATTTTCCCTAAATTGAAACATCTCAAAGAATGTCCATGCCAAATTTCAAGTCTCTATCTTAAACGGTCGCTTCAGGAATTTAATATCATCAGTGAGTGAGTCAGTTACACATGGGGCTGTATATATTATAGACTCGCCTACGGCTCGATGGGGGCTCCGCCCCCATGCCCCCTTAGGAGTTGCCCTAAATTCGTAAATTAATAAGAAGTAATTGCTCTAAGTCTCAAGTACCGAACAGGCTAGTTTGATCCTCTATGGCCCCCTAAGGGTTGCCCTAAATACGTAAATTAATAAAATGTCAAGTTTAAAATACGTTAGTTAAACGAAAGAACTGCACAGTCTAGACAGTAACAAATCCGTCAATTACACAAAATTCACAATCAATAGTAAACAAAGCTTTAAAAACTCATATAAATCGATTTTAATACCCCTTCGTAATTATAATTTTTTTTAAAGTTTTGAGCTGTAAAATTATAATTATTTATGTAAATATTTTAGGTGTTATGCTGGTAAAATATATAGCCCCTACTTTAGGTTAGAAGATTGTTGCTGTGTTAGATGAAAATAAATTTCAATTAAAAGAGTAATAGTTGTTGTTGCTATCATTATATTTAATAGTAGTAGATATAGTAACAAATATTTCTCTGTTAGGTAGCTAAATATAAATTTTTAAATTTATATAAATTTTATATATAAATAGAGATACAATTATGGGAAAATTGACATAATCCCCTGCCTCACCCAACTCAAATAAAAACTTGTAAATTTCAGGAGATAGATGAAAAACGTTTAAATCACTGAAATCGCGAATAACATTCAAATCAATGAGCGAAAGCAAGAATTAAATAACATGAAAACAAAATAATAGGAAAGAATAAAAACGGGGTAGATCCGCAAAACAACCCATACTATTAAAACGAGACCTGTGAAATAATCATTTATTCATAAAAATCTGTTAGTTTTGTTCAATGGTCATTCAAAAATTCTCAAAAACATATTTTAAGTGTATATTAAATATAACATAAAACACTGAATATAAATAAAACAGAAAGATAATAATTAACTGTCTTTTAAGTATTGTTCAAAGTAATCGAAGTATATTACGTTAAGGCACAAGCTACACAGTAATTTAATGCGAAATTAGGCCAAGAGCATAATCGGGAGTTAATTTGAATAAGTAATCGAAAATAAATTGAAAATGAAACGAGAACCTAACATTTAAGTCTGTTAGTTTCGTTCAGAAGTTATTTAAAAATTATCAAAAACATATTTTAAGTGTGTAAAAAATATAATATAAAACAATGAACATAAATAAAACAGAAAGACAATAATTAACTTTCTATTAAATATTGTACAAAGTAATCGAAGTCACGGCACAAGCTACACAGTGAATTCATTCCGAAATGCGGCCGAAAGCGTGACCCGGGGTGAATTTGAATAAGTAATCTAAAATAAATTAAAAATGAAACGAGAACCTAACATTTAAATCTGTTGGTTTTGATCAATAGTTATTACAAATTTCTCAAAAACCCAACCGTTTTTGCCGCTAGAGCATGAAAACTGAAATAAATTCACATGTCTTGTAGGAATTTGTGGTCGATACATCTAAAAATGAGCTAAAACAACTGTAAATATCTAACACATAACATAACAATAGTATGACTTGAAAATTGACGGAAGGAAATACGGCAATTTGTCGAAATATTGGTTTTCAAATATTTATAATAGCATTAAAATTATGTTCCTACGGAAAATTTGCCTTGAAAACGCCACGCAAGAATCGTTACGAAATATTATATTTTAAAAATCATCTTATTTCATGAGAAAGATGCATACTCACACTTACTGGAGTGTAGTTAAATTTGTTCAATAATATAAGTACGAGAACTAAACCTGTTAACTAAACATCATTTAATCATTAAATGAAAATGTCTGTGTGAACTTTCACCCGAAATGGGAATTTCATCCATAGTAGAAGAAAATTCTCCATTGGTAAACTTCCAAGCTAGCGCACATGCTGCATTAATTACAAATTGGGCATTATTATTGTATGGATCAAACCAATATAACCATGGTGAGATAGCCGCTTTAAATACAGCAACATTCCGTCCTTCATATTGTATAGTTGAATAATGTTGATATGAAACACGGGTGTAGTTGAAAGAAATCATTTAAAAACGAGCGAGAACTAAACCTGTAAAGTGATCTACGATACCACGCAGTGTATACGTTGATACGGCAGAACTACGTTACCGACAAATCTATATTTTTAACCTTTTTTATAGTTTAAAAGTAAAAAAAGTTGTAGTTTTATGATTTTCCCTAAATTGAAACATCTCAAAGAATGTCCATACCAAATTTCAAGTCTCTATCTTAAACGGTCGCTTCAGGAAATTAAGATCATCAGTGAGTGAGTCAGTCAGTGAGTCAGTTACACATGGGGCTGTATATATTATAGACTCGCCTACGGCTCGATGGGGGCTCCGCCCCCATGCCCCCTTAGGAGTTGCCCCCTAGTTTGAATTAATAAAAAGTCAAGTTTGAAATAGTTTAGTTCCACACAAGATCTGAACAGCCAAGACAGTAACAAAACCATCTAATACTCTGAATTCACAATCAATAGTAAAGAAAGCTTTAATAATCTCCTATTAGTAGGTTTTAATACCCCTCCTTTGTAAATAGTTAAAAAAATTGAGCCGTGAAATAAATATTATTTATGTAAATATTCTAAGTGTTTTGCTTGATGGAGGGTCCAACCCAATAATTGGTTGCCCCAATTCCGTAAATTACTGTCAAAACCTCATACAATGAACATGCTAGTTGAGGGCTCAACTCCAACGACAGTAACAGAAGCCGCCAATACACACTACTCACAATAAATAATAATAAGCTTTGAAATTTGCCCACGGCTCATGGTTTAATCCCACTCCCTAGTTCCCCTTAATTCGTTAAAAAATATAATGGAGTTGTGAAATATTAATGAACTATGTTAATAGTAATGCTCAAAAGTTGTTATGTAAAAATTTGGGAGGCACGATTGTGATTGCACATGATTGAGGTAATAGCTGTATTCTGAAGAAATAAAAAAAGAATAAAATTATATAAGTTTATAATAGAAGAAAAAAGGGACAAAATCAAGATATTTGAAATTAAAAAAATATGGTATAGGCTAAGATGCTTCAGTTCCGCCACGGGGTGGCCAAGAAACGCAGGAATCATATATGTACCATATAGAGGAACGATAACAATCTTAAAATGAAGAAAGTTGCAACTTAAGAACCATAAAATCGGCGTACATTATGCATTTTCAACCAATGGTAGTAATCCAATGGTAGTAAACCAATGGTAGTATAGAATACCAATTGTGAAATAATAGTCAAAAAAGAATTATTGGTTAAATTAAAATATACTGAAAGAAATACAATAATTTATAAGCATAGAATAGGTTTCAATTACAACAATAATAGGGTTAATGGAGACTTAAGGTGAGAGCACTGCATTGAGGAAGTTTGACGGACAAAGTGGCAGCGAGAAAAATTACTATTGAGTCATATATGTACCATATAGAGGAACGATAACAATCTTAAAATGAAGAAAGTTGCAACTTAAGAACCATAAAATCGGCGTACATTATGCATTTTCAACCAATGGTAGTAATCCAATGGTAGTAAACCAATGGTAGTATAGAATACCAATTGTGAAATAATAGTCAAAAAAGAATTATTGGTTAAATTAAAATATACTGAAAGAAATACATTAATTTATAAGCATAGAATAGGTTTCAATTACAACAATAATAGGGTTAATTTAATTCAATTGGTTATTACAATATTTCTCAGCCTGATGGGTCATCAGATATGTAGATGGTCTTAAAAAAAACGTCGGAAGTAGGTAAACGTTGGCGAAGGTATGAATGGAAAGTCCAATCGTTCTATAACTTAATATGTTCAATCGTTTCCTAAACTAAAATCTAAGCCTGATTGGACGGCACGCTTTCGATTCAGTAAACTTCATTTTCAATAATAACACAGCAATCAGAGCGAAAACCATACGCAGGACAACACCTGAATGTAAATATACGCTTTCGATGCAGTAAACTTCATTTTCAATAATAACACGGCAATCAGAGGGAAAACCATACGCAAACAACTATTATCGGGAAGAGGTGTAGTTAAAAGATATCATTTAAATACAAGCGAGAACTAAGCGACTATAATAGCGCTTCAATCGACATTTTTAAGATCCAAAGTACTTCCTTACCGACACCTCGTCTTTTTAGAATTTTCTATGATTTGTAAGTTGAAAATTTGTAGTTTTAGGGCATTACTAATGTATAAATCAAAGCGAGTATTACCCAGGTGAAACAACCCGCTCACATTAGTAAGACACCGTCGTCTGCATAAGGCGTTTATGTTTATATAGGATATAACATTTGTGTCAAACAGGGGTGTAGTTGAAAGAGAACATTTAAACACAAGCGAGAACTAAACCAGAGTGATCTACGATGCCATCGATGATATACGCTGATACGGCTAAACTACGTTACCGACAAATCTTTATTTTTTTACCTTTTTTATAGTTTAAAAGTAAAAAAGTTGTAGTTTTATGATTTTTCCTAAATTGAAACATCTCAAAGAATGTCCATGCCAAATTTCAAGTCTCTATCTTAAACAGTCGCTTCAGGAATTTAATATCATAAGTGAGTGAGTGAGTGAGTCAGTTACACATGGGGCTGTATATATTATAGACTCCCATAAAAATAAAATGCTCCACACATGACACACACACACACACACACACACACACACACACACACACACACACACACACACACACATTCATGCAAGAATTGACGTCTCTCATTCCCTCTCTTCAAAAACTGCAGAGATGACTTCGATGGTAAATGGTGTAAGAACACCACAAGTAATTTTTATTTACGAATTACTAGTCTACTTGTTGCTCGGAATCGAGCAATTTATTTTGATGCAATACAAAAGTAACATTTAGTTCTAAATTAACGACAACCGACCAATCCAATATTGTGAATATCAGTAATCACAAAAAACTCCACGTGTTTACAGGTATACATTTACAGATGTTTAAAATGTTCAACCCAAACCCAATGTTATTCTAATGGGAAAATCTCAAATTTAATTTATGTAAAGCGCCCTTATTTTATGTCTGATTTTCATAGATTTTTAGCAGAAACAACTACAGAACAAGCCCTATCCAACGACACCAAAAACTTGAATATCGGTTAAAAATTGTAGGAGGAGTTCTCAACACAAAAAAAAAACCTTAGCGTATAAGTATAGATGCTGCAGATTGGTTGAATGGAAAGAGATGGTCTAATAATTTTGCAAAAGTAAAATTACCAAAAATAACAAAATAATCCAGTGCCGTGAAGAATAAATTTTAACAGCTGTTTATTTATATTAATAAGTTGAATTAAAGAATAAATAAATTTGAACAAAACTTGCCCAGTTTCAAGTTTTATAATTATATTGTATACACGTTTAAATTTCTACGTACAATACATATGCAGGGCCAATAGGGCAAAGCCCAGAAGCTTATAAATAACAGGAATAGGCCTATCAATCTTTCTGCTAGATAAATAAAGTATAGTTTTACAAAACCTCAGGTCAATCGGTCCAGTAGTCTTTGCGCCTATTCAAGACACACAAAGCTTTAGTTTTTAAAGATACATACTTTCATTTTTATAGATAGATTGAAAATGTTATTTTAGGAAAATGCTACTCAAAAACCTCTATCGTAAGTTTAAGTTCTTTGTTTACATTTTAAATACTTTCCTCCCACCCCAACATTCTCGAGGAGGAAGTAAAAAAAGACCTATAGAAAAGGGAAGACTGAAGGCGTGCTCTTACATCTCAGGCTCACTTAATAAACAAATGTAACTTTAAACATTTTGTAACATTTTACAATATAATTATAGAGCGAAGCTCGGCTCCCCGGTACTTATATTTAAAGGGTAGTTGTTACTTAGCAATTCTTCATATACCAACTTTATTTTTCTTTGTTTCTTCCGTCGAACATACCCTGATGGCTCTAATGAAAAATCCCTTTGGTATTCCAATTTTGGTATGTTGTGATTCGTAAGATGCAAAATTGAGATATTTCCGGTGTGGATATTTTTTCTATAAACTTCAGTCTGAATGCCTTTGTCTAGGACTAGGACATCTAGATAAGATAATTTATTGTTATCTTCAAATTCAGTAAATTCTATAGAAGAGCGTAAGCTATTAAGATGATCAAAGAAATCGTCATGATTCAATTCCTTTGTCTAAGTATCTCAACCATATTTTTGGTTTATAGCTTCAGGTGCTTAAGGCCAGATCTTCAAAAAAAGTCCATGTATATGTTGCTAAGTAAAGGACTTAAGAAACCTCCCATGGGCAAACCTGACTTTTGAACTTAAAACCGTTCATAGAACTGAAAATAGCTGAACTCTATGCATACCCTCAGTAATTCCATAATTGTGGAAACATTTAAAGCAGTTATTTCTTCTATATTCTTGTCTTTTTCAAGTTTGTTTCTAACCATAGTTAACATTTCATCTATTGGGATTTTGGTAAATAAACTAGTCACATCGTAGCTCACCATTCTGCCTTCTAGTTCTAGTCTTATATCTTTGACTTTTTCTCTGAAGTCTAGTGAATTTGTATTGAATGAGTTTGATAAACCAACTAAGGGTTTTAGTATTTGTTGTATAAATATAGACAATTCATAACTTGGTGAATCTATAGAGCTAACAATTGGTCTAAGAGTGGGGATTCCTTCCTTGTGAATCTTAAGAACTTTGTATATGTGTGGTGGCTTTGAAAGTTAGGGAGATAGTCGTCTGATAACATTATTTGACAATGTGGGCTTACAATTTTTTAGAACAGATTTGATCCTATTCATCAAATTATTTGTTGGGTCTTTGGGTATGAGTCCGTATTGACCACCAGCAATTATTTTATTTTAGAATCGTAGTCTGTTTTATCTAGGATGACTGTCGCTCTGCCTTTGTACGCTGGTAAAATTACTATAGTATCGTCATTTTTTAGTGACTTAAGACCTATCATCTCCTCCCTATTAAGGTTTTTCGTTATCCTATGTCTCTATTGTAACATGACTTCTGTAGCAATCTCTTTGGTCTCTTTGGTAGTGCTTCTATACTGCTTTGAATGCCAGCAATCACTTCCAAATTAGACTCTCTTGAACTGTAGATAGATTGAAGTTTAACCCTTTGTTAAGAATATTTGTTTAAACAGTTGAAAATGACCTATTTAAGTGATTGATTACTGCATTTTTTACTTTATAAGCATTTAAATAATTTAATGAAATTTCATCTATCTTATTTTTAATATCCCCTACTGGTTTTGCTAGTTTTTGCCGTTGTGAACGTTTAGTTTCTTGAAATGTTTGATTGTATAAAAGTTTAACTTAATTTTAGTGATTTTTCTAAATCAGAATTCGTAACAATATATTTAATATTGACTTCTAGTAACTGAATTTCCGACTGCAAAAACATAATTTTAGAGAATATTATGATTCAAAATATTTATATAGTTTATTAAGATCTCTAAGTGGATATGTATAACAATTTAAATTTCCGGGATTGGAAATTCCAAAAATATAGGCTATATATATATATATATATATATATATATATATATATAATTTTTTTTGACCATATTCCCCGTTCTCTTGAACAGAGTATCTTACTCTTGATTTTGGGCTTCAAAATTACCTACCATTATTTATAAAATCATGCTCATTTTTTTTACTTAGTTTTTACTATTATTTCCTTTTACTTAAAATGATGATTTGATTCTTTATATTCCAGTGGCAATAAAAACATTGTCCTTGATTCTTAATCTCATTCTTACACGAAAAATAATGTTAAAATTGTTAAGCCGAACTTGCGCATATTTCTATGTTCTTTCTATGACTACTACAGAAATATCTATGTTTGAGCAGAATAAATTTGCTAAAGACAAATTTTCTTTAAAGAATAAAACCCACTTTATCTGTTTTCTGTGTCAGAATTACTCGCAAGAATACGTTGCAATGGTTATCGACTAACTCACTGAAATGTATCAAAGGTCTTAAATATTAATCATTAGAACAGATTGGGATTTGAAATCTGTAAACATGAAACGCCCTAGATTTTAATGTCTAATGTTCTATAGTTTTTAATACAAGTCTAAGATTGAATACGGTCTTCGTTGTTAAACAGAATAATACGTAGACATGTTAAATTATTGATTTGCCCAATTTAGGCCTTATTCTAATCCCCTTAACCCAGCCCCCCTCAAAAGGGTACCAAAACATTTTATCGATCTTTTGTGAAATTCAAAATATATATTTAAATTCCTTGATAACCAGTCAAACCTAAAACTAATTAATTATCAAAGTGTACTACATAAATCCTCCTGGCCCCCTTGAAAATGATTTAATATGAAAAATTATGTGTGAATTTGGCCTAAGGATCAAAATATAACGATTTTAAGTTCTTTAAAACTTTTTAAGGGTTTTCAAGTCAGTTCTAAGAATACTAGGTTCAAGGCTACTATAAGCAATATTGTCTAGTCTGTGTAAATATTAGGTTGAGAGTGGTTCAAAACTACCAAATTATTAAAATAAAACTATTGAATTAGCAACTTAAGAAAATATATTTTTATATCAGCAAACTATTGTTTTGTTATTCCTGCTTATCGCGCTACATATAAAATTACATCTTCTAATTTTATTCAAAAGGACATTTTGGCACGGAGGCAAGACACTAGGGTCGGTATTTTTTTATTTTTCCAAAGGGGTCAGACTAAGTTGGCTTGTTTTGTTTCAAAAAGATCTGGTATCTTACCTCATTAATGTTTTCTGCATTTCTGTAACCATACATTTCATAAGTGAATTTTTCTAAGGTTTGTTTAACCTCCGACGTTTCTTCATTTGTTTCGCCCAATTTTCCAAATGCAGATAAGTATATTTAATTTTTTTTTCAACACATTTAGTGGTTTTTTCGTCCCTTTTCTGGAAAAAGCTGCCGTGTAATCACAACCCGTAAAAGCGTGAAAACCTGTCAAAGCTTTACAGAACTCTGGTCCATTCTGTTTGGAAATTTCACTGACATTTATCATTCTTCGATACTTGCCTGATCCAAAGTCTAGTAGCACCTAAAAAGAAAAAAAACACCTAAAATGCTAACAAATATATTTTCTAATTCATCATCCACATATATCAAATAAATGTAAAAACCTATTACTTTTATAATTCTATCGTCCCAATTCAGTCATGTAACTAATTTCTATCCATTAAAATGCCAATGCCAATAAAAACCAATGCGTGTCTTTCTGTCCGTCTGTCTGCTGTCTGTGAAACATCCATGCACTTATAAACTACAGAACGAATTTCAATGACAATTTGCATGGTCATTCAGGCTGACTCAGGGATAGTTTAAAGCCAAATTCCACTTCGTAAAACCCCTCATGCCACAAATGACACAATGGCCTTCAAAATTCTTATGTTATTCTTATGACAAAATATTTAATATGGGCTTTTATTTTTTTATTTTAAGAACTTCATTTTCAAATTTTTAAGAACATTTAAGTTTTATTTCTTTGCGGATCAACCTATTTACGACAAAATACAGAAATGATAATTGATTAAAACAAATGAGTGGCAAATGATCGAAGGAGACAAGCTCACCCTGAAGGCGAGTGAGTGGAGTTATTATATCATGTTAACAAACAGAAATATGAGTAACACTAGCCAATAGATACAATGTCTAATCCATACATTGAGAGTTTACCTCTACTCTAAATCAAGAAAATTAAATATACACGAGTACAGATTAAAATTATTTATATTTTATATACATAATAGTATTTATCTTAAGATCTGTCAGATAACTTAGCCAATTTTCCTTGGATAAAATACTCATCATTTTACTTTATAATAATAGATATTGTTCCATTTGAAGTAAAGTAAAACAGAACATAAAAAAGTATGTGTCAGTTTACTGATACCTGTATTAATTACCTGTAATCCGCAGTAGTTATGGCTTGGTATACGATTTATTGCTGACAGTAGTATGATCAAGACATCCGTGTCTCCTGTCCTGGCGAAAACATTTGTTGGACTTTCTGAGGAGTGATCTGCAGATTTTAAAACGTGTTCTAGGTGAAATGCAATCCTGGTATCAGCTTCTTTATGGTTGTAAGAGAGCTGTGGCACCTCGTCTAGTGCATTTTCAGAACGCGAAAGCATTTTCCTTTGCATGTAAAAAAAACTGACTTGCCAAAAAGAAGTTTTTTATGGCGTTGGTCCAACCAATCTTTTGCAAGAAATTCCGTGAATGCCTCTTTAAAGGCACGGTTTGTCAGTTCCTTGTTAAGAACTCTTGGACGCTTTTGCTGGGGACCTTGGATTACGTACTTATTTTTTTGGGCACTACCATCTCTTTTTTCTCTTTCACAATCTTTTATTGTGGGTCCATCGTAACAATCAAATATTACATCCACCCTTGTCGCTTTTGATGAACATATATTACCAAGAATGCGTGAGGACAGTGACCCGTAAGTTTCAGGGAGCTTTTTCGGTAGATTGTGTAGGTAAAACATTCCATCTACCAAATCAACGTTTCTTTCGGGGAGATCATTTGTTTTTACTTCCCCCTCTAAACATTTCAATAGTACAGATTTGTCAGTTTTCAACATTGTTCCATCAATGTGTGTTAAAGAAAGGGGCAAAGGTGTAAGAGAGTACTGAAGGAGTTTTTCCTTGTCAATTTTCTGTTCAATTCCAACTGTCAATATTCTACCAAACACGCCGCAGGTTAGTCCAAGTTATTTAATTTTGTTTTCTTTACACTTAAGTTTTACTTTGAGTCCTTCACTTTCAAAATTTAAAAAAGACTTGCTTCTTTATTTTTTCTTAAAACCGTTTGGGATCTATTTTACATTCATTGACAAATGAGGATCGGAGCTCTTCTCCTTTTTCTATCACATTCAAAAGGTACTTTTGAGATGCTTCTGAGGCATTTGCTCCTACACCAATGTTGTACAACGTGTTTGTGTCTAATGTATCATAAAAAGGATTGGAAGAGTTTTCAATTACATCCGTTATCGCTTGAAGATCCTTCTTGTCTCGAGCCATTCTATAGAATGGCATTGTTCTTATTCAATAGACAAATCTTCTTCGACGTCTAACTCAGCCATTTTTTTTAAAGATTCGTCACAATTTCTGATCGTACACTTCTAGTAAGAGTCCATTTCATAAGAGCAGAAGGTTGGTTTTCAGAGAAACGATACCTGTAAATAATAATGTACAACGTAAAAGTATGTTAAAAGTACATTTTAATTTTACTTTCTTACTGCTATAAATATATTGATAAATGTTTTCCTTAGTGCTATTTAATTGCATACCATCTAGGATGAACAAACCAAAAATTTGCAAGACCATTTTAATTTTGGAAACAGTTACCAATTCAGTATCATGCTGACTGTTACCATACCGAGGATAAGTTGGGCACTACTACAAAATAACAGTCGACCTAGGGATTTTTTATGGTACCTCATGGCCCTACTAAGACTTGGTCTCATATTTTTTAGTTACTGCACCATTACACATACACGCACACAACTCTATTTAGCATGAAAAGCATAAAATTAGAATATTACCTGTGAGTCTACTAGCTGCGTCACGATTAACAGTGTGTTCCAAGGTTTGGTCTACAGACGCAGCGGAGAATGGTATATTGGATCTTTTCACTGATAAGCCTCCTTCTCTTAGAATATCTTTTAGTCCAGGAAAGTCTTTGTCCAAGTTTGTCAGGCTTTCATGGTATAAAATCATCCAACGTGCATGGTTGTGGTGGTTTGTAACATAAAAGATATTGGTCATCATCGGCAAACAGTAAGTGAACAGGTCAATGTCATTCATCCTCACAGCTCTTGACATTTTCAGGTACAAAAATATGAGATCAATATATATCATCCAAAATTTAGCCGTGGCACCGCGTTCTCCTTTTCTTGCTGCATTACAAAAAGTTTCATGAGCTTCAAAAAAATTCTCAAGTTCTGTAGGTATCTTAAGTCTTTCAAATCCGTTTGGGTTTTCATAAAATTCTGTCAAAAAATCTCCGAGAACTGCTGGAAATTCAAGAGATGAACACGACATGAAATATTTAACATGCTGAAGTTTCAAAGCTAATGCAAATAACGTGTGCAGTCTCTTACATCTGTTGAAATGTTTCCCACATTTAATTCCATTTACAGAGTTTTCTGCAAGGACTCCACTTTCACAAAGAACGTGTGAGAAGCCTGATTCAGAGATTATCTTACCAACAGCAAAAAGAAGGCCATAAACAAATGAAAAGCACCAAACTGTATGAATAAGTTGTTAAACTTGGGTGATTCCATCGCCTGTATCTGAATGGCTGGCTTAGCGATTGCCAAATCATATGTTACCACACCATAGCTTTGTTCACATCCAGAAGCAATTCTTTTTGCTATCTTCAGAGTTTCATGTACCATTGCAGGATTAGTTGAACTCTCATCATAGTTACGAATGTAACATACAACTTGTTCTTGTCTGTTATCTTGGAAGGTTTTGGAGTTAAAGCCAGTCCAAATTGGAATATTTATATTAAGGGTGGAGTGAGAAAATACAAAAAGTTCATCCCTTATCTTTGCATAAAAAAAAACTCTAAGGTTCATTAGTTTGATTTCCTTTGAAAGTAAAACCAGTTAGCTTAAGTTTCTTGCAATAAGGTTCAATTGCCAGATCTTGAAAGTCAAGTTTTCTCTTAGTTGTAATTTTTCTCAGCGACACACGTGTATCTTCACATTTTTCCACATTTTGCCTGGTCAGATCACAACGATGGGATGAAGGTTTGTTTTGAAAACATATTCGCACAGTCTCGTGTAATGTCCCTTTCCCGCTTAGATTTTCTGTATTTTCGTCGTAGTTGTCGAAAGCCAAAAATGTTGGTATTGTATTGAGTCTAATAATTCCTTCAGGTGTAGCTTTTGAAGAGTGATAGCTGTCAGATACATTTTCAATAACTTTCTGTTTTACTCCCTGAAACTTCACTACACTTTTATTACAAAACTTGCATAGTTTTCGGTTGATTTTTACTTCTTGAAGAGGTTTGTTTTTTGTGGTTTGTGTAGCTTTTGTTTCTTGTAGGGTTTGCTGTCCATAATTTGAGGAAGGTTGGTGAGAATCATTATTAGCTTGAGTTTCGAGTTGACTTTCCTGTCCAGAATTTGTGGACGACTGGTTGTTTTCACAATTAACCAACAGAGTTTTGTAATTGTAAGCTGTAAAATTCCTAAAACATTTATATTGGTATCCATATTCATTTGAATCCAAATATTTTGGAAGATTTTCTGCTGCCTTTTTGTGTTTTGATTTGCACTGTCCTAATATTTTAAACTTTGTGTCATTGATCTTTTTATATAAGTATGGGGTTAGAGGTTTTATAACTTCATTAGAAACCTCCATCATCTGGATGTATAATGCAAACTAGATTGCTCATGATGGTTTACACTCTCTACCTGTAAAAACAATATTATATATATATATATATATATATATATATATATATATATATATATATATATATATATATATATATATATATATATATATATATATATATATAAACGTTTGCTGGTGAAAGTCTTTCCTCTTCATAATATTTATTTACGTAAAGATAGGTTTCATTACATAGATAACCTGTAATATTATAGCTAATCAAGACTGGTAAGATATAGGCACATGAGAAATTATAAGAACAATTTTAATTAATTTTTTTGAAGCAACTGATTTGTTGAAACATTCTTTGTAAATAAAAAATCTTAATTTATTCTTTTATTTATAATAAATTAAGTTAAATTTATATAAAATACCCCAATTCAAGTTTGTTTTAACCGTATATTTTTCAAGATCTTTGATTACATACATGATTAAATACTGAAAAACTTAACTTGGTTCACTTGTCTACGCTGAAAATTTGTTTCACTTTTGCGTAAACGTAAAACTGTATGAAAAGAGTGAAACTAGTATTTCCAAAATGAAAACTCAGTTTTAGAAACTAATAAACACTTTTCAGTTGACTTTACTGCTTAAATACAACAAAATGAAATTCATCTCATTTTATTAAATTTATTCAAAATGAAACTATCCTTACAAATTTGTATTTACTAATCAAGCTAAAGTCAACCTACTTTTCTTTACATCTTATACCGACTCCAGTCAAAAATTAAACCACAGGAAAATTTTACAATAAACAAATATAAAGAAAGTTAGAGATGGCCAGGAAGATTTACTTTTAAGCCAACCAACATAAACTAGACAAAAACAAATATAAACATTATTCTCCTAGGAATCCTTTTGAAGGCTTTAGTAAAATTTTAGATTGAAAAGTTATATGTTTATTGGCACCACGTTATAAAGTAAAAAAAGTAATAACTTTCAACACTAACGTGCAATGCAATGTTTGTGGCTGCTTAAATTACCTACTTAATGTTGAACAAAATTAAGTGGATCTAAAATTTTCAATACTTTAAAATTGATATTTTTTTGGGAGAAATTAAATTTTCTTAGTACGTTTCGATAACATATTTGAGAACAATCATTTGTGTACTAATGTGTCAATATTTTGTTCTGTAAATACTGTCATAATTGTAAAGCCGCGTCCGCACTGGCCGAACATTCGGTTCGAACTTGTTCGGCGAACACAAAAAATCCACAAACATTCCTAACGAACAATTACGGGCCATATGATTTTCATTGTTAAAGGTTAGCAACGAACAAATAAAAGTTCGGAAGAACTTTGTTCGGCGAACATTTTCGGCCAGTGCGGACGCGGCTTATATTAAGTAATAAGGTAATAGAGGTATTAAGCCGCGTTCGCACTGGCCGAACATGTTCGCAGCACTAAGTTCTTCCAAACTTTTGTTTGTTCGTTGCTATCTTTTACAAATTAATCATTTGGCCTGTAATTGTAATTGCCGGCAGTTGTTAGAAATGTTTGTTAATTTGTTGTGCTCGCCGACCAAGTTTGCTACGATTATTCGGCCAGTGAGGACAGGGCTTTATTCTTCATTTGTGCTCATGTTATGAAACTTCATACTAACTTTGAACTTATTTTGATTATGTCGGAAAATGGTCTGTTAAAAAAAAACTAACATCATATAATTGATAAGTAAATAAATTAATAATATACAAGAATTTAATTTAGATTTTTTTTCTTTTATTTATCTGCTACAGTAGCCTACTTACATTTTTATATTGTTTCTAAATTACAACAGGAATTTAGGTGTGAGTAATATTTTTAAACCCGTGATAAAGTAGGTGAAGTAATGCTTATAAAAAGGATGATAATCCTATAATACAAGGTTCTCGACTGAAAAACGAGTCTTTTATTTTTATTTAATTGGTAATTTAATTGCACAATTTTTCTACTTCACAGAGGTGAGGCTTGAAGTAACATTATTTTTAATGCATCAATACTAAATAATATGCATATCATAATTCATCGGTACTTACCAAATAATCCAGTAGCAGTCATGCGCCAGTCTTTGATTACAAAGAATAAAAGCCTAAAGACTGAGGACGATAGTTACCAGCAAATAATAGAAGAGAACTAAACACATTTTAGCAAATGTGACCTAAAAATACCTTTCATTGCGGTCAATTTCATTAATAAACGTTAAAATTGGTTTAAACTGTATTGGAGAACACTTAAAATAGAATTAACGAACAATAACAAAAAAGGTAAACAAAGCCAAACAGTGAACACATTTTCAACAATGCCTCCATATGATTATTTTTAAGCAGGTTAGCCAACCTGTATACAATGTTATTGAGTTTACAAAGAGTGGGTCTGGATAAAAGATTGCATACATTTTTACAACACGGATTACAGTACATAAGAATATTTCTGGACACTGATAGGTTTTAGTTTTAAAGCCCAAAATCATGAGTAAGATACTCGGTTCAAGAGAACGGGGAATATGGTTAAAAAAAATATATATATATACATATATATATATATATATATATATATATATATATATATATATATATATATACATATATATACATATATATAGCCTATATTTTTGGAATTTCCAATCCCGGAAATTTAAATTGCTATACAGAACCACTTAGAGATCTTAAAATATAAATATAAACTATATAAATATTTTGAATCATAATATTAGCGCAAATGGTTGCGGGGATAAAATACACTATCCGAAAATTCTCCATGTTACTCTTATGGAAAATAAAAAAGTGTTATATCTTCCTTAATTATCTATATATATCGATGAAACATGGTACATACCTTGGTTTAGTTAACACTTACTAATTTTGGCAAAAAAATTCTATTGCAGCAAACCTACATGCTCAAGCCAATGGTAGTCTTATAGAAAAAAATGTTATAAAAAAAACTTTAATCTCTGAGTAATCAGGTCTGCTGCAATGGGAAACATTTGAATTTTTCCTATTAACTTAAGATAGTGTATTTAATTATTTGTATACGGTTACGGTTACAACCCATTTTTGCTCATTCTTGGCTGTTTTTTTGCGAAATATTAAAAATGCTGTTTTTTTAGAATAAATAATTGTGGTTACGTACTATAATAATATACGGGCAAAATAAGAAATCCAAAATTGAAATTTTAAGTCTTGTCTACCTTGGGTAAAGCCCCCGAAAATTTTGACAACCTATGTATTTTCGGGTCCCTGAATACCTCAGGAATAAAATGCCGCTCATTTCATTTGTGGACCTTATGACGTAAAATTTGACTTTTTTCTAATTTTTTATTTTGTCTACCTGGGGGAAAGCCCCCGAATTGACGGTTCACAAACACATTTTCGTCATCCCCAAAGATGCCCCTTCAAAATGGAATTGGGTTTTTCTGTGGACCTTATGACGTAAATTTTGACCTCCCAGCTCCCGGTCCACCACTAAGGCAGTGAAAGTCTCTAGTAACATGGCGCGGGCTCGCCACTGCTGTCATCGTTGTAGGGCCGTTATAATTTCAATGTAGACAGCCAAAACATTTGTATGTATTTACTTTACAGTTATATTAATTAATTATTTAAAGTTTGTGCTTAATACATAAATTTATTTACAATGCACTTATGGAAAAATATCCAATGAGGTGATAAATAATAAAATAAATAAGTGTAAACAGAATTGGAATATGATTTAAAAAAATACTTTATTTTAAAATGGTTACCATTGCATTCTTGTTTCACGATCCCTGATTAGTAACCCTCTTGAAGGTCTGGGATCAATTATTTCCGAAAACAAACAGGTTTCATAAAAACTGATTAATTTTTGTTCCATTTTTGTATTCCAGAAATTACCCTCCCTTTTTATTTTTTCTACTGACATTCCAAGAGGGGTCCAAACAACAAACAAACGAAAGTTTTTGCTGGTAACGTGTATTTGTCCTTGGATCTGATAAAAGTAATTGTGGTTTTTCTTCAGCTTCAGATCCCCGTCGTCATTCTTTTTTAATTACAAAATTGCCTTTTTTCTACAGATTTACTGGCGTCAGCTTCTGGACCTTAGCTGGACACTTCATTTTCACAATTCCATTTCCATTGACAATTCCATCTGGGCTTGCTGCGAGATACGGGATTTCTTGGTCGACGAAAAGCCTACACTCCCTAACCTTAATGCCAAGTTGTTCTTGAAGTTGTGAAATTGCAATTTGTTCCTTTCGAAGTTATACCTGGAAAAACATAAATTATTATTTCTTTTAATATTGTTAAAACCTATTTTAGAATTTATACATGAAATCTATTTACATTGGTAATATATTAGAGTTTTTCGAATTTAGTTTTTTTACTAACACGCTAGAAAATATGTTTCATTACATGTATTTGTTGCATTATTATTATTTTAATAAAAATTAACTTGTTTGGAGGATTATTAAAATAGTGTCGAAAATAAATGAGCTATTACAAATACAGAAATATAAGAAACTTAAAGGAATATATCAACTTATAGTTCCACAGAGTTACTCATGGTGCTTTCTTCAATGCCGTGTAACATAGAAATCAGAGAAAAAATTAACTAGCAATTGATAAACATATTTTCTTCTCTTTATTTCGGTGATTTTTTCCAATATGGTGGCCAACTTGAAATTTTGTAATACAAAACACCGTGTTCATCTCATTTGTTATTCCTTATTTTAAAACCTTTTTAATCTTCAATATTTTCTTTATACTCTACAGTTGGCAGTTGAAGTTCATTTTTAGCTCTATAAGAATGACATAGGACAAAATTGCATTGCCTGTACCCCCGAAAACATGCAGTAACGTTAAATACCTCCGTCGCTACAGAACTGCTCAGTGAATTTCAAATAAATATTCTTGTTTCTTCAACAAAAAGATTTGTATAACTAAATATAATCCTCACAAGAAAATATTTATTTCATTATATTTCTAATGAACCGCACCCCCGCGGAAGCGCACCCGACCTTTGGAAACGTGCTTGCCCAAGGCGCTCCACGGGGGCTCACCAACGCTCTCAGGAGTTCAGAACAAAAACAAACTTGTGGAACCAGCAATTTAATTTAACCCAAAAAAATCAACAACAACAAAATTTAACAACGCAAAACAGAACAAAAGACGGTAACATCCAAGGTCCACAATGATTAAATTTTTCAACAAAAGATTTTTACCAGAAGTCAATGTCACCAAGGTTGGCCAACCAGAATATCGATATTCAAATTCAAAACAATAATTTCAATTAATTAGCTTTTCTGAAACTTTTAACTTTTAATTTTGCAATTCATAACTTAAATAAATAAATAAATAACAACAAATAAATTTCAATAAATAAACATAACAAATTACAAACACAAAATACACAAAAGAATTGGCGTGCCGAATTTTGAGGTTGACAAAAAATTAATTCCACCCGGAGACCTGTGGCGCAGGGCGGGCTCCTAATGGGAAATTAACCTAACATAGAGACTACAAATAAATAAATAAATACTATCACACATAAATAACAAAATATCACAGTTCATTGGTGGAGTGGCATATCACAGTAGTTCGTTTATGGCGTCATGGCACTGGGAAGCATCAGCCCGCAGCTCCAGGCAAGGTGTTGACCGAAGCCATGGGTGTCCTTAAATGTGCAGGCGGGCGGACCAGACAGGCACCATGCTGCATCGAGTGGCGTGGGACCAAGTCCCCAGCTGGACCCTGGTAAACCGCAAAATTTGCCAATATTTTTCTATTGAAGACACATTCAGTAGGCAATTAGTGTCAACAGTGCAAAAGGTAGAATTGCCACAAAAATATCCACTGTTCCAGTTTGGACAATTTGCCACTGCTAACCACAAAATGCTAACTTTTCAGTTTTAATCATTTTACAAATTTTCTTGAAAATTGTGACAGAAAAACATTTTAAGTGTGACAGACAGTTTTACTTTGACTGGAAAAATTACAGAAAAAATAAAATGAGATAGGCTATAGGCCTGCTCAGAAAATCACTAAAACAGGGGGTGTGACTAAAGCAAAATACTTGAGACATGGAAAATAGTTAAACTACACCTTAATATTAATTCTACAGCTAAATTGAACAGGTTGAAAACATTTGACCAGGTTTAAAGCATAAAATAACTCCATTTTTAACATCACAACAAAATTTCAGTTTTGGCGGACATTGCCCTTCTATTTAGCTCATATCTCAAAAAGTTACTGACCGAATTTAAACATTTTACCTTTAAAAGTTGGGCCAAAAGTGAGGCTTCAAAATAAAATAAAAATCAGAACTTAACTCCAAGGCTACTTTATTGTGGACCTAAGATTACCTGACACTTTACCCCAAACTGGTGTGCTACCAACAGTAAAAACTAGGCCTAATCCTTTAATTATGAACCAAAATTGATAAAACTTTACATAGGCCTAGCTCAGGGCCTTAGGCCACTTTGAAAACACAAAAAACCCTAGTAAACTAAACAGGAAAATGAGTTATAAAAGGAAAACCTTGGCAGCATCACCATTTAGGCTATGAGCCTATTTTGACTCTACAACTTACAATAACCCCATCAGACCACTGGGTGGCCAAATTAAAGTTGCACTGAGCAATGACAAACAATATTTAATGCAAAACAAACACTGAAACATCTTGATTATTACAGGAACTTGAAAAACATGAGTTCAGCTCAAAAACAAATTGAACTCTGAGAGCAAAAGCGTGGATGGCCCAAAATGCAGTCTCAAAAGGAGAACAAAATTGATTGCCTTGCTTGAAACAATGAAACAAAATTTACAGAACACTGGTTCTGGCCTAAAAGAATATTTTTCAGAAGACTGGTCATTTTTGCAACGTGGTCGTTCGACCAAATCCAATTGCATCGAACATATTTCTGAATAAAAACTGGAAAATTCTCGTCACTCACCCAAAATGATGCGTTGGGCAGTTTATTTACTCCATGATTGGGAAATAAAACACTGGTGGAAAATTTGATTTTGAAAATTACTTTGGAAAACGCACCGTGAATTAATTCTCAACCGGTAGCATCCTTCGCCACTGCGCCTATATCTTTTCAGGACGTTGCGTCACAGCTGGCGAAAACAAGAAAAAAAAACACAGAATATTCCAGAAAGACTGCATACAGCAAACACTGGCCAGAAGAAAAACAACACTATAACAAATGAGACGTGACATCACACATGGTGGGCAAAACGTCACGGCTCACTAAGTTACGCATTTTAGTGTATTTAAAAATTATACACGATTCATTATTTGTTTTTAAACAGTAATAAAAGTGCACATTCAAAAGTTCTATGCAATAGGGATGCTCTTTTTACATAGTGACATAAACATTACAAATTTAACAAATGCAGAAGACAGCTGATCAGCTGATTAAAACTGCTGGTTTGCTGCCATGCTGGTTTTTAATAAAGTATTAGTTACTCCCCTGCCTACTGAAGGTTCATACAAAATTTTATGAATATATGTTGATAAATAAGTGGTATATAACTTTTTAAAGATTTTGTCATAAGAATATGATGGTAAACTTTATTTAAATTTTCTACGTTTTCCAGTTAAGTTAAAAATAATGAATCAAGATTCTAAATGTGTTTTTTATGCCCTTAAACGACGTATTAAGAACGCTGTGTGGTTTGAGTTACTCTTTTTATCAACTATAGTAAGTACCTAACAAATGTATTTTTTCGTAACTAACCTTGTTGCGGAATTTCCAGAAAAATCTTTGTACAAAAGTTGTTGAACAACCTTTTTGCATGATGTTGTAGGCCTCATTTTACAAATGTTGTCAAAGTTTGACACCGTAGGCCTATCTGTTCTCTCCCTGACCCACAATTTACACAAGCTTTGTCCCTTGATCTTATCTCCAAATTCATTCGCTTGTTGTCGTCAATTTTCATAGCCTGGAGTAATTCTGCTCTTCTCGCCTGCTGACATCCGTCCTCATCGATGCCAGGGATGGCCGTTGCTCCATAGTCTGTCACAACTACAACAACATGCATGCTTGCTTCCTTGATTTTCCTATTGTTTGCTTTTTGGCTTGCAAAAGGTCTTCTACTACATTTTACAGAAAAGCACATTCGAGCGCTTGCCATTTTTGAAAAGTAAAATTGTAAAGGTAAAAACTATTTTTTTTATTTTACGGCTTGGTAGATTTTAAATTCTAAATACTAAGTTGAAATTACAAAGGGAAATTACGGAGTATTTCAGATTGAACATTTATTATTTGTATTTCTCTACGTATCAATAAAATATGAAGAAAGTCAATGTACAAAACGGGCCCTTACTTTAAAAAGGGCGGTTACTTTGTAGTTTTCGATATCACCACAAGCGTGGGAACAGGAAGGTTTACTGTCAGTAACAAACATTTGGCCCGCCAGTTGTAGGTAGAGCCAACAAACAGTTATAACAGCGACTGTAAAGTGGTCCTCGTAAAATGTAATGCTTGGAGCTGTGGACTCGGACGTATTTACCACTTTTATACGAAGTGCATAAATGTATGTTAAAACTTTAATCTAAGGGCAGTGTTTAAAATGATTTTTCAATTTTATATTTCATCGTTTTATATCAGGTTGTTTCATTTAAATATAATTGTAACGTCATTTTAATTACAAAGTAATCAATGGTGATACAATTTTAATTCTTTAATTTTTCCCCTTTTCTCCTTTTAATTTAAATTTATGTCTCTCTCTGTAACATAGTTATAATATGCAACACGTTTTAAGAACAGTTTGTTTCGATTACATTTTTTGTATAATTAGTGTATGTTTTTTTTATTTAAATGTATAATTTACATGACAAATTGAATGCATATTTTTTTATACTGTATAAAATATCAAGTCTTATACCATTAATGGGGATAATCCTAAAAAGCCTCCGTTATGGTTACAAACCCAAACCTTTTATATTGAACAAGATTATATTCCATTAATTGTCATGCAAATTAATTATTACTATCTTTATTAGTAGTTTGAAAGGGTGCATATGTATAATTTATTTTAATGTATAAATTTAAGACAGTATAAATTAAAACCTGGTTTTGTACATTATACTGTATTCAGCGAATGAATAAGAAAGCCAGTAGTTAATATCAGTAGAGCGCAAACGTGTACACATACTAACTCTGTATTTTAGTCCTCTTTAAGTTTGGGAAACAAACAAATAATAATTCAGTCTAAAGTTTTAGAATATTTCACATTGTAAAATTAAAGAAAAAAGTCAAGTATACTAACAGATTAGTATTACAAGTAGTGTCAAATTGTTGGTGCTGGCTCAGTTCAAGGTCACCTGAGGGATGACGTCATCGAGGTCAATGACCTCACCGATGACGTCATCGATGACGTCATCGATTGCGTCATCGATGACGTCATCACCTATGACGTCATTTCGATGACGTCACACCCATGACGTCACAGAAATGACGTGCTGATGACGTCATCACCCCTTACGTCATCAAAATGACGTCACCGACGCCACTAAGGTCAAGGTCACGCCGAAACTTAAAATTTTTTGGCACTTTTGCCGTTTCTCGCACTACGCTCCGAGTTTCAGTCAGAGTCCCCGTGACCTTGACCACTTGGAGCGAATTTTCGACGAGAAACGGCAAAAGTGCCAAGTTAAACTCGAGTTTCTGACATGACCCTGCCTAAATGGGCAATCGGTTATCCCTCAGGTGACCTTGAACCAGCACAACACCAACAATTTGATATTACTGTGACCTTGAAAACCTAACAACGGAGCGCCGACACCGATGCGCACCCCACGACAGCCACCGAGTTACTGACTGCCAGGCTCTGTGTACTCTAGGTATATGGGGAAGTGGAGGGGGAAATCTCAAGGTCATCCAAATGGAGTTTTAAAAAAGTTGAAGAGTAGAAAGACTACTCTTGTGCTTCCTGGGCGACCTCATCAATCTCTAATGGATCTGTAAACCAATCCGATCTGTAGCGGCAGGAGTCCAGAAAACAGGTGCACCACCCATCAGGTTGTCCGTAGCATTTCCGACAATTGGTAAGATTGGAGAAGTGAAATTTAATACACCGCTGCGGACAACAAGTATAAAAGTATTTGGATTTGTAGATTTTGAAAGTTTGTAGTACCGGCGGTGGCAGCTGTTGGTTCTTGCATCTACACCTGCAACATCCGAAGCATTCACATTGCCGGCAGGCCAGCCCATCCACTTGCCACTTTGGTAAGAGGAAACACTTATCCTCACAGCAATAGGTTGTCCCCGTCTCTTCCTCCCAACGCTTCTTTGCACAATATGTGACGCCTTGTATCTCCAAACACCTATGCTCGCAACATGAGATGCGCTTACTTTCCATAGTTGATGTTGCTTTGACGAGGGAGCACGATGAAGTGATGCTGTGGTCAGTGGGAATGGGGTTTATATAAACTAAGGTGAGTGGAGGGGGAAAGGTCAAGGTCATCCAAATGGAGTTTTAAAAAAGAAAAGAGTAGAAAGACTACTCTTGTGTATCTATAGCGATTTCATTGATAGTGAGTGCTTCTGTATGCCAAGTTGATCTGTACTGACAGGCTCCTAAATAATGTTTGCAAAAACCTGCAAAATGATTGTTGCACAATTTGCAGCCAGTTAGCTGTTTTAATGTGAATTCAATGCAACGTTCAGGGCAACAAGTGTACTTATGCCCTCTCATCTGGTACACATGGAATGTCTTCAACTCCGGTTTCGGCTTCTTCCAAGACTTGCACTTACACATGCATTGACCAAAAGCTTCACATTTTCTACACGCCAGGCCATCCGCAACATCAATGTCATTCGGCCATGAAAAACATTTCCGTTCGCAACAGTAGTTGAGTTGACTCTCCATGTTGCTGTGGTGAAGGTGCGCGATGAAATGATGCTGCAGTCATTGAGAGTGCACCTTAAATAAACTCAGTGGAGGGGGAAAGGTCAAGGCCATCCAAACGGAGTTTTAAAAAAGATAACTAGTCGTCCTCTTCCTCCTCCTCATCCGTTGTACTTAGAGAGCTGTCAGACGAAGAGCCCCGTGCAGGTGCTCCCCAGATGAAAAACAAATCAATCTTAAAACGAAGACCAGGATCTTGCATCATCAATTCCTTTAATTTGTCACATACTAAGTCGACCTTGTGTAAGGTGTCAACAACAAGCTTCCAATTCGTTGGTTCAATATAACTTGTAGTAGAGTCTGCCTCGCTGATAACCACATCCTCCGGCCGTATTGGAGTGTAAAGATGTGTAAAGTTCTTCGGCTGTAGCTGAGGTTCAGGCTGGCTGGAAGTAGAAGGTTGAGTGTGGACCCCTGTCGCATCGAAATCCATAGTCATTCTACATTCAATGTTGGGGTTTTCGTTTAATACATACACCAATTTCTCATGCAACATATCCACTTCTGCCGAGTCTTGCAGATGAACATTCCAGGAAAATGGCCATTCTTCATCCGTAGTGGAGTCAACTTGAGAAAGAGTGCTGTCCGCCATGATAGCTAAGCAAGGAATGATGTGAGCTACAGACTGTGGTAACAGTATTGAAAAGTAGAGGGGGTAAACCAAAAGTATGTGGAGGGGGTATTTTCAAGGTCATTTAATTTGGGTTTTAAAAAAAGGAAATAGTGGAGGGGGAATTCTCAAGGTCATCCAATTTGGGTTTTAAAAAAAAAGGAATGAAGGTTACTCCTCTTCAGCCTCGTTGTCCCCCACATCCTCATTAGCCTCATCTTCATCGACGTCAGACTCGCCGTAAGGGTAGATCGGGGACATGGGCGAATATTGTGGAGATTGTTGACCGTTGTTATCGTCCCCTTGCATTCTGACTTGGGACCAATCATAATTTAAATTCATTTGTATTATGATTCCAGGGTTGTCCCGCAGTATTTCCTTCATCCGTTCGCAAATTGTTTCCAAATAGTGTACACTATCGATCGACAGTGTCCAACCCGTACTTGTACCAACATCAGTAGTGGAGTCAGCTTGGCTGATGGTGTTGTTGTCTGCCATGGTTGCTTGTCGGACAAGGAATGACGGTTGATGTGATGCTCATGCAGGAACATGGTGAAGTGGTGGGGGGTGTGGTGGAGTAGTGGGGGTATTTTCAAGGTCATCCAAACGAAGTTTTAAAAAAAAGGAAAACCTACAAAGTGACATTGAAACTTTCCAATTGATGGTGGCGAGCGTTTTCTTCTGCAACCTTGCCGACACATGTGACTATGCCATACAGTATGAAAAGTACAACCATAATAAGGCCGAACAATAAAAGATAGCCGTTGACTATCATGATATTTTCTGAGTGGATCTGCTTTCTTCTTATCGCCCTCTCCTGCATCCTCTTCTCCAACTCGTGGACGAAGTCACAACACGCGTGAGGACATCTTTCATCTGTTGGTAGGTTTGCCATTGTTGATGTTGTCGATGTGGCTGTTGACGATGGAATGAGGTTTCCAATTGCGATGTGCCATGTACACCAATAGTCAAGTGGTGGGGGTAACAAAGCAGCGGAGGGGGAAGTTTCAAGGTCATCCAAATTGTGTTTTAAAAAAACCTATCTTGTTACTGAGCTTATATGTCAGTAACAAGATAGGTGTTTTTGCTCTTTTACTTCTTTAATATAATGAAAAAATATACATATTCTACAATGGTTAGGACAAGAAATACAACTGCTAGTCAGCTGAAGTAGTCCAAGTTGTCTGGCTCGGTCTTCATCGACGCCGGTGAGGAAGCTGTCGAGGAGTGTCCAGGCTCTTCCTTTGGCTGCCGGGTGTTCCGTATATTGCAAGCGTAAACCTGCACGTTTATACGGTAGCCTCGTGCCACCATCAACTGCAACTCCTTGTACAAGTCGTTTAGCTCCTGCTGAGTCTTGATGCTCACCTCCTCGTAACTTGCGCAACTAACGTTCAGAGACATCTTGATGTTGCTAGGTTGGCTGCTGGAGTAGAAATGAAGCCGAGGCACAGCGCTTGGAGGTACATGAAAAAGTGGTGGGGGTAATAGTGGTGGGGGTATAGAAAATCCAATTAAACAGTTCTAAACTTTTTCCATCGATACAATGGAATGGAACAAATAGCGCAGGTGTCCTTGTAATTTTCAAATCGAAACAGTGGCGCTAGAAATCCGAATTGTTTTATACCACCATCCTGTACGAATCGCCGAAGGTCTCTGACGGCGGCCTCGCCACAAGGCCTACAAAACTTTTCCCCGTCGTGGAACTTATACCAGGAGTATTCCGAATACCCTGTATTTTCCCTCCTGTAGCGTTTGACATCTTCTTTTATTGTTAGTGGGATATTGTCTTGTAAACATGTTGGGAACAAGTCCTTGTGAGTTATAACTCGTTGTATGCAAAGCTCGTACAAGGTGCTCATCGTTTGCTAGTTGGCAACAGACTGACCGTTTTTCGCATCCAAGCAGGTTTGAATCCTAGTGCGGTAGTGGGGGTAATTACAGTAGTGGGGGTAATTGTGAAATGCAAAGGTCAAAGGTCAAGGTCACCCGCGAAGTTTAAAAAAAATGCTACATATCAATACGTGAAGTCTGTCACATATTGATATGTTGCATTTTTTGTTTTTTTTTATTTTTTTGTCTTTTATGATTCGTTTATTTATAAAACATTACAACAACAACATATGTACAACATTAAAACTTAAATCTAACACTGCTGCTTGTCAGCGATGTGGATGGTCAACTCTGTAGAATTGCTACCCGTGCAGCCGTGGGACACCAGGTATAGACACCCGGGTTGAATAGAGCGAAGATCCTCGTTTTGTAGAAGATGGACGAATCTCTTGGGCAGGTACACCTGGAACTTTGGTTCATCCCCCGGAGTAAACGGTGCCTCGCTGAGACTGCAGCAGATGGCCTCCCCAACTGTAGTCTCCATCTTCTTCATAGCATGGATTATGTAGTGCTTCTCGTCTTTTAGTTCCGAGCACTTCTTTACAGGTAATATTGTTGACTTGGAGTGAGCATTGAACTGCTCGACCAAAGTCTGAAGGAACTGGTGAGATGCCATGGTCAGGTTACAGATCGTCTTCTTGCTCGGAGATGTTGTCGTCTCGGAATCTCGAGTAATACTCATGCCAGGTCCCTGTCTGCTCCCCACTTATATACTCTCCGTTACCCCCACCACTCCCCAATTCCCCACTTTGAAGGTAAGAGGCGAGTTTATAGGCATTTTTCAAAGCGCAATGTCTATCTTTATCATGTTCTGGGCTTTTTGTACAAATACATATGGTTTCCAGCATGTATTGATAATTCTTATCCAATTCCACATCATTAACCGGAACATGAGTAAATCCTTCGATCCATCTTTTCTTTTCCAGCCCCTTTGTGTAAATATTGGTAAACTTGTCTGAAAAGTGATGCATAATGTGATACAAGTCCGTGTAACTTGTAAAACCATCATACCAATCGATATGATGGAAGTGTTTTGAAATCCATCTGTTGGTAGTAGCGGCTTTACTAGTTAAAGACGAATAAGAACATGGTGGTTTAAATAAAAACGAATAAGGAACACTTGTATTCATGTCCAAAAACACAAGTTCTTTTATAATGAATCTATCATCATTACCACGAAACGCTTGAAACTCAATAATACCAGGCTTGGACTTTACTTGTTGTTCTTCTCCCTTGTCCATTTTGAAGGTCACACGTCTGCTCATTACGAAGTCAGGAGGTCAACTGATTTCCACACCACGGTAGGTACTACTTTTATACCAGGCCGTACAGTTGTTGGCGCGTTGGTGTATATTTAACGTGGGCACCGTCCCCAATAGGCCTAACCCCACAAAATGTTGGTTATTGTTTTAAAAACTAACCATTGTCATTTAAGTTTCCATCTTTATATTTTCCTTATTTTCATTTTCATCACTAACACTTGATTCTTCTCCTCCATCTTCCTCTTCTTCCTGTTTTACTGATTTCTTATGTAGTTGAGCGTACTTTTCCAATTGTCTCCACATCTGTACTTCATGAGGAACTCTATTAAATATAGAAGTATCCACAGGTCCGTATAATATAGGTGCGTCCGGTTGTTTGTCCAAAGTGTCTTCCAGATAATCTTTAATAATCGAACTTGAAAACACCAGTTGTCTCAAGTATCTTGTTATAGGTTCAGTAGCACAAGTTAAAATGAAAAACTCCTCTCGATTAAGTTGAATTTTGTTATCATGTCTTGTTGTGTCTCTAAACCGTAGCTGATGATCACCACGTTGTTTAATGATATCAATTTCCACATTTGAATCCAAAAGTCCTACTCTTGTCTTTCTTCCAAACATGTTACTACTTAAATAGCATTCTAGTAGATGCAAATGTTTCATAAACGATTCCCAAGCACTGTCCGTAAACAAAATCATTTTGGGTCCATGAGTTAAAATTACAGTAGGGGAATAATCTGTAGATTTCATAACACCGATTAAAACACTTTTATCCAAACTGGAAGAGATTGGGTAAAATATTCGCAAAAATACCTCACTCAATATGTTTGGAGAAATATTATCTTCAATATCCCTTTTTCTCTTTTGTATAGTCTTTCTTCTTTTACCTTTTTCTTCAACATTATTACTGGCGTGAAGTTGTCCGCAAACGTTTTGTTCACCTCCTTCCTGGTGACCTTGAGGATCTAAAAACTCAGATATCTCCTTCTCAATATCTACCACATTTTCAGGTGTACCACTAGGAGAAGCCATATTGAATACGATGCTACCCATACAACAGTAGGCAACAAACTGATGAGGAGCGGTCTGTACGCTCTGCTTTTATACTCGCGGAATGAAACAAAACCGGTTCTTACAATACATTTTTAACAATTCCAGTTAAAGGTGTGTATGTTACGATTTTATCATGTAGAATTAAACAGTATGCAGTTGTATTAGCCGGTATAGCATCGTTGAATTCCATTTCTATTTTTATATCCACACTTGAAGACTTTACTGATTCATTTTGTTTAGAACAATCGATTACAACTATTGGGTAGGCATCGAAATATTTGTCAGGTGGTAATAAAGGTGTATTTGTTTTACCGTAATATGAACTTTGGAATCTCGCGTACATATCGTACAATATACTGTATTTCTTCTTAGTGAATGACACATTTAAATTGTCGTATGGAAAGAATTGTGAATTTAAATAAACTTTAATATTTTTCAAGTCACAATGATCAAATTGTCCTGCATGTTTAGTAATGGCGTCTCTTCTACCTGTTTGTAAACCAAATATAATATACCTGGCTCGTTCTACATAATTCGATGTTTTAACAGTCCAAGTGTGTCGATCCGTAGTAGGTAAACTGGGATGCTCATGAAATTCCCAACTTCTAAATGGAATAACAATATCACGATCGGCTTTTAATTTTCTTAAAAGTAGCATTCTATGCTCGTCAGCCAATTTAACATGTGGAACTCTCCATACAATTTTGTCTAATTTTAATTTCCATTCTAAAGTCGCATCTGTAGTAGCATCTGCAGCTTTAATAATGTCTTTATCGTTAGAAGATCTCAACAAAACTAATTCTTGTTTAACGTTTAATATTATTTTCCTATAATCTTCAGCAAAACCAAGCAGCAAACGTAATGGAATATGAAAATCAAAATATCCATTTGGATTTGGAGTGATCGTGTCAATCGTAGGTAATACCCATCCGGCAGGTTTAAGTAAATTGGTTTCATTGGGTGTTATAGATGTTAATCCTTTTAAAGTTGTCGTAATACCTACTTTTTTAGTGGAATCAACTGTTACACCTGATATTTCATATCTAATTTCATCAAATAGGAAAGCCATAGGATTATTTATAAATGGAACTGTTGTACCAACAGTAGTACCGTCCTTTTTAGTAACTTGTCCTTCAATATACAAGTAACTTTCACATGGTAGTGTGTAAATGTCTTGATTTTGTATGGGAATACGAATTTCATCGTTATTGTTTAATTTCGATGAAGTGTAAGGGTTGTGGGTGTGATATTCTTTTTCCCATAGGGTTTCGTCGAATGTTGGACCCTGCGCTATATCCAGTATATCCATACTCGGTTAATTTTAATCCAATTCTCTCTAAGAAACGAATGTTCTCGCGTGTTAACTCCTCCACAGCTGAAGAGCTACTAATGCGGTTTCCCGTAGGTTGTTCGCTTTTAAATGTTAAACCCATGGTTTTGTATTAAAGTGTCGATTTTAAATGTAATCTAATCGTAATAGGCTCTTCTCTGAAGTCTACCAAGTTACCGTCTTGATCCAATACGCTCAACACGATGTCTGAAATGAAAGTGGTGTTCAACGGTAGATATACCAGGTTTTGTGGCTTTTCAACAATTTTAAATCCAGGTGGTACACTTGGGTAAAAAGTATGTATGATGTGGGTGTTAGCCCCATCCCTGTAAGCACCTTGTATAATGTTACAAGTTATGTCTATACTATTGACTTTTAATATTGTTACTGTTTTCTTACCGGAATGTGTTTCATCTGGTTGTAATACAGGCCCATCGTTGGAAAATCCTAATAAATCACCAATTGAGTTTGGTTGAGTGAAATCTATATAATATTTGGAAGTAATTTCAGCTTTCATCGTATTATTATTACCTTTTAATGTTATATTGTCTTTTCCCATTTTAGTTTGCAAAAATTCATTTATATGATCAATTTCATAAGAACCTGTGGGTAACCTGCACTCTTGTAAGTCTGTAAATTTTCCACTGGCATCCTTTCCCTTATAATAATGCAATATGTTATTTTTACCTTCCGTAACATTGGGAATAGAGTTGTACGTTGTAAAATCCAATAGTGCCGCCTCCCAAAACCTTCCTTTTTGCAAGCGTAACGCTGGAAAAAGGATACTTCGTAAATTGGACGATTTTCCTGTTAATGATACCGTATAGGAAGACATCTCAATAGTGACTGATACTTTTAGCTAGAAATTCCAAACATAAATGGCCGCATATTGAAGTATTATCAGGTTGTTCTCTTTTATAGTTATAATATATGTTTTTAGCAGATTTAAAGTAATTTTGAAGTTCTTTTGGTGGTGGCAAATTACCGAAACTATCAAAATAATATACATTGTTATTTAGTTTCTTATAACAAACCCAATGGGTGCCAGGCCCTTCAGTATTATCCAAATTTACAATTCCAGTCTCATTTTGCCACATTTTCTTTGGTAAACTGTCTTTCATGAATACACCGCGGAAAAATGGTATTTTTAAACAGGAAATATATTTAAATAATTCAACATTGGTTAATGCTTTATGTGGTATGACCAATTGATTTCTTTCATTTAATATGCACGATAAGGTCTTAGGTAAAGTCCTGCCCCGTTTTTTACCATTGACCACACGGTGGGCTTCTTCTTGCCTTTTCTTGTAGATCGCCGTCTTCTTTTTATATTTCCTCCATGTTTTCTTGTGGTTGACCTCCTTTTTACTCTCCTTCTCCTCCTTCTTCCACCTCCTACTGCTGTTTTAGCCTTCATACCTGCTGTTACTGCTAAAGCTGCTGCTTTTTCTGCTATGCTAGCGTCACTTGATTTTACTCGTTGCCAAGCTATGTCCGCAAGCTTTTTGTCAGCTATTGATCTATTTTTTGAATCGGCAAACGTGGAATATGCGATATCGTGTTCTTTACAAGCCTGATCTAACTTGTTTATGCCAGGATCGCCTCTTTCCAGTCGTTTTTTCAATTTAGTTCCTGGTCCGCAATACTGATAACCTCCTGGTATATGAAATTCGTATGGTAATGCGTCTATTGCTCTATTTACTATGGATCCTACTGGAATTTGTTTTAAAGCTTTACTTAACAGAGAAACCGCTGTGGACGTGATCCCACCTCCTTTTCTTGCAGTGTCTCGATATGGACTGATGTATTTGAACGTCATTATTGTCCTTTTATAATGGCAATGTGCAACTCATGTGTTAACTCTATGACAGGTTGCACATAAATGAAGTCATTTATTAAGTTATTTACTTAAATATCAATATCACCCCAATCTGATGATCTAAACTGTTTCGTTTTAGGGTTAATAAAGTATTTATTATAAATTTCTCGTTTAATATACTCACCTCTCATGGATTCATCATAAGTATTATGACCTGATTTTCCTTGAAGAATATCTGGTGTAAAATGATTGTGTAAATCAAATATCGCATTACCTAAAACTTTTACAAGAAAATTAACAGTGACAGCATTATCTACATGTTCAGGGTCTTTAAGGTTTGTTATACGTTTATTATTACAATTATACACTTTACTATCCTTTAATGATGTTGTAATGGTCTGTCCTACAGTTGCAGCATCATTTGCTTCTCTTCCTTGTCCCAAGTCTCTTATCACTCTATTATTACATGTAAACCATCTAAAATATTTATCTGGATCTAGATGTACGGTTTGTGATAAAGCAGCTGCATCATGTTTTTCATAACCCCATCCCATATTTGATAACTTTTTATCCATGCAATCCCAAGCATCATTTTTGTATGTTAATAAATTAAATTTTTCATTACCTTGAATAAATTCATCCCCTTGCTTCGATACTACTTGATCTTGTTTTACAAAAGAGGTTGTTTCTTGTTTTAAGGTTTCCATCATTTGACCCACTGTTGCACCATCTGATGGCGCCGAACCATCTTTAACATTTGCTAAACAATTATTAAAACAATCTATAACCCCTACATCACGTATGATGCAATGATCTTTAATATATTTTAGATTTACAGCATCGTTTTCAGTTTTTGGATAGCCTATATCATTAATAACAAATTTATAAAAAGAAAATCCATCTTTTGTCTTTTCAGGTATCAAAGAATGTAAATAGCGTCTATTTACGCTGTCTTTTGCATCTTTAGGGTCATCTACGTTGGATATACGTTTATTGTTAGCACTATACGTTTTCCCATTGAATTTTAACGTATTTTTTAATTCAGATGACAAATAACCTTTGTTTATTGCATCACCGTTTTGATTTGGTTTACCAACGTTGATGATTCTATGATCTTCTGCGTCATATGTGTTATTTTGTAGTCTTAATGTTGGCGATATCTTTTCCTTTAATATTTTTAGATTTATTGCATCGTTTTCATCCGTAGGATCTTTTATGTTTTTTAACCTTTTATTACTCATATCATAATCTCCATCAGGTGTTTGTGGTAAACCAGCACTTCTTTTTAAACTATTGGCATAATATAACCCATCCGAGGAGTAACGTCCGAACTTGTCGACACTCATGGTGCAACTGAATAGTATTCTAGGGAGTAACGCATTTTTATGAGATTACCCCATGGTTTCGGAGTTCATCCACTAAAGCCACCCATTCGTTTTCCAATCCAGTATGACCCGCTTCTTTAGCTTCATGTATTAGTTTCATTCTATCCACCAATTTATTGATATTATTGTAATAAATCACATTTGTGTTATATAGTTCCTTCATTAAACCTGTACCCGTAACGGACTTACTTCTTTTTCTTCGTTCCTGAGCACTTACATCCAAAGTGGATGCCATAAATCTTCGTTTTACAGGGTTTCTTTGTGTTAACGGCATTGTTTGTCTTCTAGTTGGTATTAACTTGGATACAAATTCTTTATATTTTAAAGACTTAGATCTAAAAGGAGGCTGGTCAGGTAAATACTTTCTTCTATATGCATTTGTCTGTTCCAAAATATGTTTATATGCTTCCATGTCTTTTTCTTTCACTACCGATACTGAAGGCTTATTTTCAAATAATAATTCAAATAATCCTTTTGTGCCCTTATACCTTTGATCACCAATGACAATATTATCATGTTCGTCAACGTTTAACGGGCTATTACCTATCATTAAACCGTCTTTTGTTAATCTCGCTCCATAACTATGGTAATTCTTATTAGGAATTGTTCCGAGTAACATTTTTACCATGTATTTCCTTCCTAAAGGTCCTTTGTTATGAATGTTTTCACCCAACAAGCTTATGTTTGACGGACCTTCCCTTGTCTCTTCTTCTTTTTCCTCTTCACTAGCAGTTGATACAACTTCATGTCCTCTTTTGGCTTTTACTTCATATAATTCTTTTATTCCACTATAGTCCGGTGATTCTAGCTCTCTTTCGGGTTCTCCACCGGTAAAACCACTATACGTAGAGGATTCCAGGTCTTCATCACTAAAATCTTCTGATTTTACATTTTCTCTTTCAAACTTCGTAATAGGTGCAATCGCATCTCCTTCCAATACAGGTTTAGCAAATTTTTTGTTTAATTGTTTCAAGGGTTCAGTAATAGGTTTAAAAGTAGATTCAAGGAATTTCTCCCTCTCGCTAATACCTAGTTTCAATGCTCTGTTTTTAGCCCGAATAGAATCACTAAGTGATTTTATTTCTTTTACTAATTTTTCTTGGTTAACCATGTTTGTAGCAAGACGTGTTGTACAACAATGAATAGTTTATACCATGTTCAATGTATTAATATAAATTTATCAAATCCTATCCTGTATCGACCATTGTTTAGCGGTTGTTCCTTCATAATTGTTAGGAACCCATACTTTTCAGCCCAAGCCTTTCCACATAACTCTTTAAATCGTTCAAATGTCATATCCGCATTTACATGATCAAAATATATATGTTTTAGGTTGGTTTCGTCCTGTTTAAATACAATTAACATGTTTGCATTGTCTCTAATAAGTTGTTTTGGTATTTTGCTGTAAGTTTGACCAATATAAATGCTATCTATGTTGTTATGTCGACCCATAGCGAAGTAATTTCTTATTGTGTTTTGGTTTTCACAAGATACATCGTCGAATATGAACACGGAGAATGGTTTAGCTTCTTGTGGTTGCATGACACTCTCGCTTGCATTAAACTTTAAATATTTAACTTCAGGCACATTAGTCAGTATCTTTTCCAATAATTGATACTTTGGTTGTTGTAGTGATTTTGAAAATACATATAGATTGTTAAAACGTAATCCTTTAGGGTTTGTAATCAAATTGAATACTACATTAGTTTTTCCACAGTTGGAAGGTCCGGTAACCAGACAACGAACGGTGTTTGGTAACAAATTGCCATGTTTCCCACTATTAAATTCTGAATTATCCACTGTGAGTTCATCTATATTATTAATAGTAAAACTCTCTTTTTGTGGTACTATCTCCATCCTTTGTAATGGTTCAACCTAAAATGATTCTCTATCGTTATATCAAATCCTTTTTAGGTATCCAAGAATCTTCCGTCTTATTAAATCCTAACCATCGTACTTTGACCTTATCTTTTTTCCGTTGCAACACCTTTTCAACTAAATATACATCGCCTACTGTTGATTTTAACATTTCATGTCCATAAAACCCTCCTTCAAGCAATTGTCCTTTATTATCTTTTAAAATATATGTCTCAGGTACTGTAGGTTGTACTTTGAATACAGTAAAAACCTCATTGGTCCAATTTGGCAGGTATCTTTTACTGAATACACCTTTATATTTACTTATTCGCACTTTATCACCCACATTAAATTTTTTAGGCTTTAGTTTTTCAACTTTTGGTTTAGTATTCGTTTTTATACGTTTTAATACAAGGTTTTCATTTTTACTAGTTACTTGGTTTGGTTTCATCCCGATAGTCCTATGAAATTTGTTATTGTAATTGTTTATAAGTTTTGGTAACATATCAATCCATATGTGCGATCCTCTGTTGGAAAACATTTTATACATTGCACTTTTTAAAGTTCTGTTGAATCTTTCGATTATTGAAGCTTTTACCTCTGAATTGGTTGAGTAATGGTTTATATTGTGTTTTTTCATTAAATTTGCAAATTCCTTGTTAAAGTATTCTTTTCCATCATCTGTTTGTAAATGTTTAATAGTATGTTTGTCTCTTTGTATAGCTGTTTCCATTGCTTTTGTAACACTTTTGCCACTTTTATCTTTTAGTGGTAAAGCATCTGCCATTTTTGAAAAACAGTTAATAACAGTCAATATGTATTTATATCCTTTATTTTGTTTGCTATAAGGAATCATTTCGATTAAATCTGCTTGATATAAATCATTAATTCCTTTTATCACCGTATTTCTTCGTGGAAACTTTCTTCTTGCAGGTTTATGAAGTTCGTTGACAATTTGTTGCTTCAAGTCCTTCATATTGCAGGTTTCAATGTTTGTTGTATCACATGTATAATCACAATGAACGTTGTCTTAAATATTCACATCATTTATATGGGTCAAGGTCATCCAAACTTGTGTAAAAAAATGGGGAACACGGCGTTGGACTTGCCGTGTTCCCCATTTTTTTACGGAAGGAGAAAGGAATAAGGTCGAAGTTGTAGAAGGACGAAGAATAGGTTACTAGTTGATAGGGTTTAGGGAGTAATGGCCGAATGGAAGAGTGTGGATTTTGTCGGGCAAAATATGTCTTTTATCATCCCGAGCTGACAGTGCTTTTTTAATTTCGGTGACACTGTAGACTTGATGCTTGAAGCTTCGGATATTGTTGAATGTTGCTGATATCGTAGTATCTTCAAACAAACAAGTCTTGTAGTGGTCAAATGTTACGTGTTTTTTCAAATAAGATGTCTTCACTCCTTTTGCTTTTTTCACTGTCGGTGTGTTGTTCTCGTGGTACATCTTAAATGAATACAATTTTGCCATCAGCGCCACTATTTCTTCTAAAGGCATTCCATTTGCTTCATCTTTGAATTTTCCAATTACTTTTTTATTTTTTTCATTAAAATTTGGATGGTTCTTCGGATAGTCAGAAAAGTCGAAATCTTCTTTGTATGGAAAAGTCCTTAGGTCTTCATACATGTCCAAAGTCTTTATCCAGTAGATAAACGCGTCCGTATCCATGTATGCGACTCCAATGTTTTCCCTTCCGTAGTGTTTAACCATTTTGTTATAATGGAAATCATACATCAGGGTTTTACTTATGTCCAAAATCGACATACCTATGTATAACGGACGGTCCATGACTATTGTTGTTTTCTTCATACTGACAGCGACTAGATTTTCGTTTATAATCATGGATGTTCCGAAATTTGGTTTTTGCACTAATTTTTCCAATTTCCTAGGATCACTCACTAATTTTACATTTTTGTGTTTTCTTTTGTTCTCCAAGGTCTTCCCAAAGATGGCATTGTTCATTAATTTATAGAAGTCCTTTTCAAATGCTGTTGTCGCTGCAGCTCTTCTTGTAGTGTTGGAATCAATATATGGTTTCAACCAACAAGACTGGGTGAATTCAATTGCTCTATGAATTCTCACTATACGTAGACCCAATTCGAGAGCCTGTTGAACTACCCAATAGTGAGCCACATAGCGATCTTTATTCTCCAAGGTCATCATCAATTTTGGCCATCTTCCTGTCGGTGAAACTTCAGTCTTGGCTAGGAGAGGCAAGTCGTAGTGATGGTCATGAAGGTGCTCCGGGTATTCAAAATCACAGTCCAAAACATAGCCTTTTGGACCATCCTTTGGAATCTGTGAGATGTCTCCGATGGTGGCCGGGTCGATCCATTTGAAGTCAGCGTAGGGAAGCGGATTTGACATTGCCCAACCATAAAGGTTGTTTGCGTCAAAGTAGCCAAGGTAGACCGATGGTTGTTGCTCGTCGAAGCCGGGGATGTACTTGTTGTTGGCTTTGACATGACGTGTTACAGCTTGTGTCAAACCGCCCCGTACACCAGATTCCATCATGAGCACCATATCAATATCCGTTAGAAGTTCCAGTCGACAGTTGGTTGACTTTAGCATAGCTTGCCATGCTAATCCTGGAGATGTGTACGAGTGTAGAGGGTCCAGTCCATAGGCGGAGAAGCAGGTGTTTCGAAATTCTTCCATCACATCGCACAGCAGAGTTACGTCCAATTTTATATAAAAGTCAGAATATTCCCCTAAGGTTTGAATGTTTAGTTGGTTCCAAACATTACAAGCATGATTGTAGTCTTCAACGGAGATTTCACTTTCGTTTAATTTGCTGTTGAAGGCTTCAATCGGTGGCAGACTGGTTTCTTCGAATTTTTCTGCAGACGTTATGTAATCATAGGGGAAAACTCCTTTCCGTAATACTAGGTCTAATTTATCTTCAGGTACAATTTTTCTGGTTTCTTTTAGGTCTTCTCTTCTTAGGTTCTCTGACAATTTGGCTAAACTAGATGCCATAAATCTGTAAGAGTCTACGAAGCGAAGTTTAATTTTACCTACTGTTTTTGAAAAGCTGATGTACTTTTCCAATGTTGTAGCAAGAACATCAATTTTACCATCATCTCTTCCTAATTCTGGAATAATAAAGTGGGAGTCGTAGCCGCTAAGATTGTGTAAAACGACAGGAATAAAGTTTGGCAGTTTGTAATTTATATTGCATGAATTACAAGCAGCTCCTCTGTATAACCCTGTCAGGTGATCGTGATCTCTTACTTTTGGATTTTCTTCACTAAACATCTTCTTGCATAAATAGCATCTTGTCGCTAAGTTGTATTCTTCTTGTTGATTTTGGTTTAAAGGTTCCATAGGTACAATATTACCGAACAAGCGTTGAACCTTTCCAGCAATATCGTACAGTTGGTCTACAAAATACTTAGCGGCTTCTTCACCACGGTAGAGTATTGGAGTGGATGTTAAACCATAGTCTTGCAATTGGTTTTCAGACAAGGTTGATTTAACTAGTAAACAAAAACTGTTGGGCTGATGCAACTGATATTTTGTTCTTCTAGTCACTTCGCCGTCCGGCAGCTCCTGTGGTACTAACGTTGATTCAAAATCTGCGTAGACCACTAGTGGAATTCGGTATTGGTGAACTGTCTTGTTAAATTGTATTGAAGCTCGGGTAGGCGGTGGAAGACTTATCTTTACTTCATAGTTCTCGTTGCAAAGTCTTTTATGTTCCAATAACCAGTCCAATCCTCCACGTCTTGAATCTTTCCAAGAAAAGCAGAAACATCTCTTGCAAACTGTAATCCTATTTACTCTTTTGGTCAATTGTTTTACAACTAACGCTTCAAAGTCTTTTATCCATACATAATGGGAAATTTCACCCTTGGTTATCAATAGCAAATCCGTATGGTTTCTTTGCTCAACCTTTACTACCCGCAAAGGATAAACGTTGTTGGAATCATCCAGACCAAAAACATTGACTGAAACGCCAGGATTTTTCTTTTCAAATTTGCCAATATCTTTTAAAGTAACTGGGTAAGTAAGACCTTGAAAGTTGTAGCGGTGTTCATTTTCGTAGTATTCTCTACCAACTCTACAAGGATTGTTTTTAACATACTTGGTTAACATTGCATACTTGAAACATTCATTACCCTCATTTTGAACATTTCTACACGAGTTAGTGTTTTGGATTTTCTTTGGTAGAGGGATAAAACTACTACCTCTTAAACCATATCCATGTTTATGAACCCTAACATCCATACCTTCGATTGATGACAAAGTCCATCCAGATCCTCTTCCTTCATGTTCTTGGAGTTTGGTTATAAGTTCCTCCAAGCATTCTTCAATAATATCATCAATGTCGGAGGTGAAGGTAAGGGTTCGATTTTTGGTAATGAATGCTCTCAATGCTGTTTCACCATCAGTATTGTTAAACATAGCCTCTAACACCATTCCAAATTTAATAAAATTTAGCCTTTGTAATTCTTCCCTCAACGTTTGACCAACAAGTTCCTTAGCCTGGGTTATAAATGTTTCCAATTCCAATTGAACGTTATTAATTTTGAAATGTGTTACAACTCGTCCTGGCAAGGCCGTGGTGCGCAGTTGTCTTACATCTTCCAGTTCTTCTTCTTCCATATCCTCTTCTTCGGTGTCCTCTTCTTCGGTGTCCTCTTCTTCAATAGGTCTTGTAGCAGTAGATGGTCCAGCACCAGCAAATTGTATCACACTAGGTCTTCTTCTTTGCATTTGCTGTAGATAGCTGTCCCAGTAATTCGTCTGCTTCTGGTGCTCTTCCAAAAACCGGTCAATTGAGTCTAAGTCTATTTCATCCATGGTAATATCTTCTTTTCTATCTTCGTCTTCATGTAATTCTCTGTGTAGGGTGAAAAGATCTTCGTCTTGAAAGATTTCCCCACAAATTTCGCAAAGAGCCATTTCAAACAGTTTGGCTTTGAATGCACACTCTGTGAATGTCCACGCAATAATGAGCAGCGTGCTCGACCGGGACCCTTTATATCCGAGGCAGATAGGTGGGGAAAGTGACGTCATATAAAACAGGTTATCAATCATGTGCTAAATTTAGCCTTTACACAACCGTTTGTAATAAATTTATCAGTAGGCTTGATATATTGATGATATTTGGTCTAGATTCAATAATTTGTACAAGTTTTTTTAAAAACGTCTGTTTGAGCAAAATTTGTAGGTCAAGGCCATTTAGAATTATTATTTTGAGCGGGGGATAGAGCACTAAGCAGCATCATTTACTACAAAGTGCTCTATCCCCCGCTCACATTCTTTTTTTTAACTTTTTGTTTAAGCTTTTACAAAGGTGAAACATCACCATCAGAGTCGGAATCATCCTCATCACGGAATAAGCAGCGATGACAATACATAATTCTTCTGGCAACTAACATCCTATCCATTGGACGATGAGGAGTGTCTTGTTCTTCTTCTTCTTCTTCAATTTCCAATTGGAATTCCATTTCCGACTCAGATGATGACTCTAATGTTTCGTAGGCGTGCAAGTCCACTTCATTGCCCGATGAACCAGCTTCGTCAGAGTCCGTTTCAATATCCATTATTTCTTCCTCCTCCTCTTCCTGATCAACCGCAGGTAGTTGGTCCTCTGCTTCTATAACTTCTACAGGTATTACCTCCAGAATTGAAAGAATTCTGTCGCGATGGAACACGGTGTTGTCAAGTGGAGCCATGGTATGAAAGTGGTGTATCTATCCAATTGGTTTGCCCTTTTTATACTCCCACCAACTATACATCTTATGTGGGTCAAGGTCACATCAAAATACCCTTTGAGCGGGGGATAGACCACTAAGCGACATGCTAGTCCATTGTCGCAAAGTGATCTATCCCCCGCTCTATTCCGCAGACCACACTCAAGTCCAAGTCCAAGTCCAAGCCAAGAATTTTACACACTTTATTGCCACCAGGTAATAGTTATTCGCACATTCACTTGGTTTGCAAAGAGGTACTGAACAAACTCCATATTAGTTGTATTTTCAGTATGTAAATGCGTCATGAAATATGCAATCTTATCTATTGCGGCATTGTCCAAAGGTTCACAGTTTACAAGTTCCAATGTGCCTAGGCTTGTCTTCTCTTCGATAAGTTGCACAACTTCATTAATATCTTCTTCCAAAAGAATGAACTCCACGCTGTAGCTTTCCATTGCTAGTGGTAGGTTGCAGCGGATGTCTAGACAAATGCTTGACTAAATGTGCTCTTCATTGGTCCTACATATATACTGATTCCCCCTCCACATTACCCATTCCCCTCTACTTTTAACTGGGTCAAGGTCATCCAATAATACCCTATGAGCGGGGGATAGACCACTAAGCAGCATGCTAATCCATTGCCGCAAAGTGATCTATCCCCCGCTCTGTATTCCACACAAGTCCCAGTCTTTACACACACATACAAGTCCCCAGTCTTTAACACTTAGTTATATACTCTGTCCGCCCTGCCAATTAAAAGTTCCCCATGTTTGCCACTACTTTCCATCAACCTTTCCAAGTCCCAAAACACAATGTCCAAATTCACCAAGTTCGCTCGTCCAATTTCAAACACACTATTCCCCCCAAAGTCACTTGCTCTCACTTGTTGTCCTGTATACTGTTTCTTCTTCCACGCTACAATCACTACCCTACCCTCTTCAACAACCATTCTTTTAACACTATCATACACATTCTTCAACATCTCTCTACAGTTTAAATAGTTTATGCTTACATACTCCCATTCCTTACCAATGATTACTGAACCACTCATGTCTACAAACTCTACTTGTTACCTAGAAGGCTCAAAGCAGAATGAAGTCGAGATGTATAGACCCCCTCTTTTATACCAGTTAACCGGTTGTCCTTGGTGTAAAGTGGGTCAAGGTCATCCAATGCTACCCTTTCAGCGGGGGATAGACCACTAAGCAGCATGCTAGTCCATTGCCGCAAAGTAGTCTATCCCCCGCTCTGTATTCTACACACACACACACACACACACACATGTCCCTGTCCAAGTCTTTCATTACATACCCAATATATATTCAGTTCCTTCATCATCACTATCACTCATCACTGCTTCCACAAACTCCACAGGATTAAAGTTAAATTGTTTCAATTGTTCTTTTAAGTTTTCAATTTGTTGGTCCTTTACTTCTAAAACACTGTGAAGGTGTGATATGTAGTCCGCTGCCTCGTTGATGCTTGCTACTCTCGGATCGCCTAACTTCAAGCTGGGAACTACACCCTGCAGCCTGAAGTACGCCATACGCCTTTCTTGCTCCTGCCGTTGACCAGGACTGAGCAAGCCTTGTCCGTCTTGGCTTACCTCCAGCAAGGTCCGTAGCATCGGAGCTTTGCAAGCGTTTGCCCGAGCAACAGTTATGCTGTGAAATGGTCGAGCAGGTCCACGAGTAGCAGGCAGGACGTTGGCAGCACGCCTTCTTGAAGAAGAAGAGGAAGCCTGAGAAGTTTTGGAGTTAAAAGCCATGTTACAATGCTGTATTCAGCTAAGCGGTACAAAGCAGAATAACCAAACTGCACGTTAATACCCGTATATATATACACTTATCAGTAGTGGGGGTACTAGCTAGCCTTGGTAAAGTGGGTCAAGGCCATCCAAAAACATTACCAGAACGGGGGATAGATCACTAAGTGGCATGTTAGTCCATTGCCACAGAGTGATCTATCCCCCGCTCTGTATTCCGCATTCACACACACATTCATACAAACACACAAGTCCCAGTCCGAGTCTTTACCCACACACCTATCCACTCTCATCCTCACTATCGTCACTGTCCAACAGGCTTTCACACTTCTTAATCAGTTTTTCCCATTTACTCCGGATATAAAGTAGCTCACTGCGAGTATTCTCTAGCAGTCTGTCCCTTTGCTCTATGACTTCGTCGTACCACTCCATGATGCTTGGTGAAGTCTGAGTTGATGCATCCGTCGTGGTTGGTTGAGAAGCTCCGCTGCTCCGCAACTCCTTCCTCACAGGACCAAAGCCGGAGAATCGGACACGACTCCTTGACGTAGGCCCCGATCGGATTGGTCCAATGCTCGGGCTGGAGTTGGAGGCGGCCGGGCCAGAGGTAGAGGCTGGGAGGTTCATAGCAGACATGGTGGTGTTCAGCTTAACAGTGTAAAGCAGAATGAGAAGACGGTTGATCACCACTCCTATATATACCCATTTTTAGTGGTGGGGGTAACCCCGGGGTGAGGGAGGGGGTGGGGGTGGGGGGTGGGGGTGGGGGTGGGGGTGGGTAGGGGGGGGGGGTAGCTTAAGGACTTCTACTAACTTTCCCTTAGTCCTCGCGGTCATCGGTTTTACATACCTTTAGCACACCCATCATTTTGGTTTCTTCAATAACTTTACACACCTCAAAAACCCAAGCAAACAGCTCATCTATGTTGTTATAATTAATTTTTGTCCAGTGTTCATACTTATGAGTTTGGTTGTTTATAATACATAGATAAAATGTAGACCCATCTCGTCTTATACAATACTCAACTTCCATTCTATGCCGGTTTAGCACTTCCCAAGCATTGTGTTGATCTATCAAGAAGTCACCACCTTTGTAATTGTACCGTGACATGTTTACACGGAGTACAGAAACAGACTGAAGCAAATGAACGGCTCATACAGGCTTAGTAAGAGCGTTAGAGTGGGGGGTATCACGTGATACACGACATTAGTTGTAAGGTTAGCACTTTACTTTAAACAGTAATTTATATGGGTCAAGGTCATTCAAACTTTGAAAAATTTTATACCTCCAAACACTTGTAGCAAGCTACAAGTGTTTGGAGGTAAGTTTTTATTTGTTAAAGATTTTTGTAACTTAGTCTTCACCCTCAAGGACACGGTTTGAGATTGTCCCAGTGACTTTACATCACCGCCAGGTTAAAGTATTATACAAGTCAAGTGTTTTTTTTTTATTCCTTGACTTGTATAATACCCCTCTCCCTTACTTTAAGAGGGTTAGGACTAAATTTGGAAAAAATAATTTGGAAAAAGAATTTCTGTTTTTACTTATTGTCCAACACAACCTAACAATTTAGAATTTCTTTTTTTTTTTGGTGGGCCTACATCCTAATCCATTTCCCACACAGATTGGCATCCTTCCCTTCGTATTAGATAGCCTTTTTTGTGGATGAAAAATTGTCTTTGTACCATCCGAACGGGTACTTTCATTGTATGAAGGTTGCCATCACCTTTTACAATGATTTCTACATTTGCATCAAAAGCTCCATACGTTTGAACAATAAAATAATATTTTTCATCCACTTTAAGTCTTCTAATATCAAGCGGTTGCGGACTGTGGGGATGTCTGGGTTGGGATGTTTTAGACCTAATGTTGTTAAGACTGTAGGGTCTTACTCTCGGAAGATTGATATTTTTGTTCAAGTGCGTTTGGCAACGGTCTTCATCTAAAACAGCAAACTTCTGACAGCAAAGAACCCCAAAGTCTTTTGACATATACACGTAATCGCATTTATTACCCTTGCCAGCAGGGACTTTAACACGCTTACGTTTTTGTGTTGGACGCTTTATTGGAGTGTTTTGGAGCTTGTCAGGTTTAGGCTGGCTAGAAGGAATAGGGGTAGAACACTTTACACGGTGAAGAGGAAGGGAGCAAACAATTTTGGGTGGGGTAGGAGAACGTGTTAGGTCGATGGTTGGTAAGGTAAATTTGGATGTCATATCAATAGTAGGATAGGGAGCGTCAGGAGAAAAGATAGATCGACGGGGTGGTTTAACAGGTGTTGGTGGGATAGGGGATAGAGGTAGAGGACATTGGGATTTGGTGTATGAAAGGATTTTTTGTGAACGGGAGTATGGGGTGTACTTCGGCTTTGAAGTCTTCTTCTTCTTCTTGTCGTCCTCCTCCGTCTGGAAAACGGCAGCATCCGAGTTGGAGTCCGAGGAAAGGGAGACAGCTGGAGAACAAATCAATCCTCGGCTGGCCCCAGCGGCAGTTGTATTGGTTAGCGCTGGCATCGATGGCAGAAGGCTGGTCACAGTCGTGATTACAGCCAGCGCTTGCCGCAGGACCGAGTACTGCATCGTAGTGGTCCCAGACGAAGAAGGCGGAGTAGACTGGGCAGCCGAAGTGGGGTTAGCAGAAGAAGCAGAAGCTGGAGGGTAATTCTTCAATTTCAAACCCTTCAAACCCATTTTAAAAGTGAAGAAGTGAAGTGAAAATATGTAATATAAAGATGCAATATAAAAATGCAAAGAGCAGGAGCACCGGTCGACACGAGTGTTGGTGGTCCAATGAGAGGTGCATGCAACCCGGCCGCCTTATATCCCCACCGACCACGGGCGAGCCCCACCCAAGGGTATAGGGGTAGGGGTAGGGGCGGGGCTGGGGGTGGAGGTGTGGGGTGGAGGTGTGTGGGGTGGAGGTGTGGGGTGGAGGTGTGGGGTGGAGGTGTGGGGTGGGGGTGTGGGGTGGAGGTGGGTTGGGGGGGGGGGTGGAGGTGTGGGGTGGAGGTGTGGGGCGGAGGTGTGGGGTGGAGGTGTGGGGTGGAGGTGTGGGGTGGAGGTGTGGGGTGGAGGTGTGGGGTGGAGGGGGGGGGGGAATGCTGGAGCAGTCTTTCCTATAATTAGGTCAAGGTCACAAAATAACTTGAAAAAATAAAGCCCCACCTGGGGCATTTAGGTTGCCATCGCTGTAGCCTCTAAAGAGACCCAACTATGGACAACAGCAGACTTGTATGTTAGTAATACCTAACCATTAAGAATTTAGAAAACTACTGTATTTAGGTCAAGGTCACGGAAAAACTTTAAAAAATAAAGCCCCACCTGGGGCATTTAGGTTGCCATCGCTGTAGCCTCCGAAGAGACCCAACTATGACAACAGGGCAACATCCAATGTTGTGTTCCCTTCGCCACGCAAGACTTTTAAATATTTACTGCATTGGTAACAAATAGCTAACAAAACATTTACATAATTTTGAGAGAGGTTGAGGACAGCCCTAGTGGCTTACACGTCCTCGGTCCGAGTGCAGAGGCCGCCGCAAATTGGCCACAGCTGTGGTCTGCATGCCAGCGTACAAACGGACCGGTTCCCAACCCAGCCGCAATATTGCATGCCTGAGAGGACCCATGCTACAATTAGTTTAAAATAGCTTTACACGGGGGTCTACTCCCGTACCCTATCTTTAATATTTAACTTTAGCAATGCAGTAAATTTTTAAAAATCTTTGTGGGTCAAGGCCACACGAACATTAAAAAATTTCGGCCCCCGTTCATCCATGGCGAACCACGAATGTTCGGGGGCCTTGGGGGCAAAAACACAAATAGCTAACAAACTTCATTTATATAATTTTGGTTTCCAGAAGGGAAACAGAGGTTGAGGACAGCCCTAGTGGCTTACACGTCCTCGGTCCGAGTGCAGAGGCCGCCGCAAATTGGCCACAGCTGTGGTCTGCATGCCAGCGTACAAACGGACCAAGTCCCAAACCAGCCGCAATATTGCATGCCTGAGAGGACCCATGCTAACGTTGGTAAAAAATGATTTTACACGGGGGCCTACTCCCGTCCCTATCATTACAATTTACTTTGAGCTGTGAAAAAGGCTCAAGGGGGAGTGCTAAAACAAGCGTATACACTTTAGATAGATATAACACACACTTACAAAATAGGTTGAGCTCAACATGGTACGTGCTGGAACAAGCATATACACATTAAACACATATGACATAAAAGACAACAAGACAAAACACGAACAAGACACATAGGAGACATAGGGTACAAGTAAAACACTCACATATAAAACAATTCCAAATACCCATACGCAAGCGCAATATCTTAAAAATAATACAAGTCTTAAAGTTAGAGTAGACTTCGCTAAACAGTGAAGGCGCCTTTCAGTGTTTAGTGAGGCCTATGGCGGTCCGTCCCGATCGTTCACGTTCAACGCTCGGGAGCGGACTGCGAGCCGGCTGTGGCCGGGCCGCCTTATATCCCCACCGGTCTCCCCCGAAGGGGCGGCATGGGGCGGAGGTCCACCCCGGGGGTGGAGGTCCACCCCCATGGGGTGGGGGTGGGGGTGGGGGGTGGGGGTGGGGGTGGGGGTGGGGGTGGGGGTGGGGGTGGGGGTGGGGGTGGGGGTGGGGGTGGGGGGGGGTGGGGGTGGGGGGTGGGGGTGGGGGTGGGGGTGGGGGGTGGGGGTGGGGGTGGGGGTGGGGGTGGGGGGTGGGGGTGGAGGTGGGGGGGGGGTGGAGGTGGGGGTGGGGGTGGGGGGTCCACCCCTCAGGGGTGGTTCAAGGTCACCGACTACACTTCTACTCTAAGTCTGGTTCAAGGTCACCCACTACACTTCTACTCTAAGTGTTGCCAATACCCCCACCTTAATCGAGTCCCTAAGCTACGCGATGGCGCTCAGCCAGTATGTCTCAGGCTTGCATGCGGTAAGCATCGCTGCTCTTCGACTCTGTTCATGTAAGTGTTTTTCAATTTTTTGCCTCAAGGTCATTACACTTTAACTCTGGACAAACATGGCTTGGATTTTCTCTGATTTTACTCAAGGTCACTACACTTTACCTCTGGGACAATATCGACTTGTAGTATTTCAGTGTTTTGACTCAAGGTCATCACACTTTAACTCTAGCACGTCGGTTATCGTACCAGAGGTGCTCAATAACCTAACTTGTAATGTTTAGGGTGGCGTTTGCACGCCACGTGGTATCGCCATGAGTGTCCAGTCCAAATTTTAGGTTAGATTAATTTTACTGTGATCTTTTCCATTTCCACTTCGTTTTGCCAAAGAATAAGGTGTCGCTTTATAAAGTGGTATTTCTCTAATGTTATAGGGGATTGCAGGGATACAATTAGTTTATTTAGGAGACTCTTCATCTTGGAGTTTAACACAATTTCCACTTTGACTTTGCTTCCTCGGCTCTCACAGCCTAAGCTGTACAGAAATGTTTCTTCTAGTGCCAACTCGGGCCAAGAGAACAGTGTATTGACTGTAGGACAGGTCATGGTGAAGTGATGCGATACTCCAGCGTACAACCTCACCTTCCCCACCACTGTGACCTTCCCCCACTCCTGCTGTTTCCCCCACCTCTTTTCCCTTGACTCATGCGCTACAAGCAGTCTCTCAGTATTGTGCGGACTTTTGTGAGGGAAGCCATGTCGCGGGACGCTTTAGGTAAGAAACTTAACCGTGTTAAGACTTTATTAGTTGCTCACTGTCCACCACTCAAAGTCAAAAGGGTTTCGACTTTAGCTAAGTGGCGCAAACTGTTGCGCGGACACCCTAAGTTTTATACCAAACAGACTAATGTAAGTTTTACTGATGAAGATTTGTTTAGAATGTTGGATGAGATGACTTTTCCTTGCAAAATTCAGTTAGTTACTCCCATTCCTGACAGTTTGGAGTCTTAGTCTCTCAAGCCGATATACCTAGAGTACGCGGAGCCTGGAGGTCAGTCGCTCGGTGACTGTCGTGGGGTGCGCATCGGTGTCCGCGCTCCTTTGTTAGGTTTTCTAGGTCACAGTAATATCAAATTGTTGGTGTTGTGCTGGTTCAAGGTCACCTGAGGGATAACCGATTGGCCGTTTAGGCAGAGTCATGTCAGAAACTCGAGTTTAACTTGGCACTTTTGCCGTTTCTCGTCGAATATTCGCTCCAAGTGGTCAAGGTCACGGGGACTCTGACTGAAACTCGGAGCGTAGTGCGAGAAACGGCAAAAGTGCCAAAAAATTTTAAGTTTCGGCGTGACCTTGACCTTAGTGGCGTCGGTGACGTCATTTTGATGACGTAAGGGGTGATGACGTCATCAGCACGTCATTTCTGTGACGTCATGGGTGTGACGTCATCGAAATGACGTCATAGGTGATGACGTCATCGATGACGCAATCGATGACGTCATCGATGACGTCATCGGTGAGGTCATTGACCTCGATGACGTCATCCCTCAGGTGACCTTGAACTGAGCCAGCACCAACAATTTGACACTACTATTACACAGGCATAGTTGAATCATTTCTATTAAAAAAAATTATTTGTAACCAGTGAATTATTTTTGAACTTGAATTATGACTGAATTTATGAGGGGGAGAGAGATAGAGGGAGGGAGAGAGAGGGAGAGAGAGTGAGAGGGAGAGAGGCGTGAGGGAGACAATGACAATAACAAATGTTTTATTTTATGATGCAAAGTTAGGACCATAAGGTCCTACACTTGACATCAATTCAAATAATTAAGTTAATACTAATAAAAACTTTTAAATAAACTTGTAGGGTAGTTTTAAGAATTGTACAAAATTTGTTGCAGAATTTATTAATATGTCTATAAATTTTTACACTGTTTCCTTATAATTGGACTTACAAACTGTGTTTTTTTTTTTTTTTTTTATGAAATAGTTTTATAATGCAGGTCGAATACCCTACAATACTTCAGATAACCATGTCTTTATTCCTGCACCAACGACTCGCCTTTATTCAATAATTTTTATATGGTTGGGAAACATATTCCATAATGTATATGCAGTCACATGAAATGACTTATTATACATTACTGTGCGATAGCGTGGAATAGACAAGCTATATGATCCTCTTCGAGCATTTCTTTCACAACTTCATTGCAAAATGTAAATTTTTTTTAAAAATCTCGTGTTTTAGATTTTAGAGAGTGAAATAAAGAAACAAACATGAAAAATTCGTAATCATTTCGTTTTAAAAGATTAATTTCAGTATAAAATGTTGTTATGTATTCATTACGATTTTAAATGTATATAAAACGCAAACAATAGTATTGAGCTCTGCAGTTTTTGAGAAAGTTTATTGCCATATGATTTGTAACAACATCACAGTAATCAAAATAAGGGAATACAAGGTTTTCACTAGCATTACCTTTATGGCAAATGTGATAAACGTACTAAGTTTTTTTATTGACTCAATATCGGAAAAAACTCTATTACATGTATTGTTTACTTGTTTGTCCAGTCGATGTCATTGTCGGTCCTAGATTCATTACTGCCTTACTATATTCATTAGGATTGTCATTTATAGTGATCTTAGGTGCTTCATCAATATTAATATTGTTAATAAGTCTGTAGTAAGCGATGATAATACATTTTGTTTTTGTTTTGTTAATCATAAGCCCATGGTTCATCTTCCAGTGGTATACATGGTATACAGCTGTGAGATCTTCATTGACATTGTTAACAGCGTTTACTAAATCCGTTGTTTTAAAATGGTCGTAAATTGGTAAATCCCTTTTCAGTTATTACTTTAAATTTGATATTTTGTGACTTCAATTTCCGCTACCAAACCAATAAATTAATTGAAAATTTTCCATTTTTTCAGTAATTACTTTTTTACATAGCAAATTTTATAATTTACATAAGTTTTGATGCTCCATAAAACATTTCTGTTTTCTAGTTAAGCGTCGCGTCGTCCGGGAGTGTTGAATAATTCAATTTAAAAGTGGTCCGTCTCTTGATTAGTCCCCGGGCAGTCGTGCTGTTAGACGAGCTAAAACTGGCTGTTACCACAACCTTATCTAAAATGTTATAAGTTATTCTCTTTTTGTATTTTTAATCTAATTCAAGCTTATATGTAAAAACTAAAAACATAAATCTATATTCTTAATTCTATAAGGGTTTCGTCTGTTACATCCCTTTTTCTCCCGACCTGCTTAACCGATTTTTAAGATTTATGTGTCATTTTAAAGCTTATGATCTAGCGAGTGGGCGAATGGTGATTAAAAAGATCATTTCATTTCAGGCTTCGCCCCCTTGACCTTTGATTTATTTTTAGAGGGGACTTGAAAATGTTGACCAACTTTAATTGTAAGATTTTTTAATGTGAATTGTAACTTAACAGCTGACTCAGCTGAATTTACCTTCAGAAAAATTTTTACACAAAAATATTGTCTGTCTCTGCATAATCAACATAAACTGTTTGAAAAGTCATAATTCCTTCGAATTATTGTATTGGAGGTGAGTTTCTCACGAACTGAAAAAAATACAAAATGCGCAAGTTGCGCACGGGCCCCCTAGTAACTATTTGTTGGAAAAAACGTGTTGCTGGCAACGTAATTCTTTACGAATAACTAGCTAACCTGCCCACACATCGTATTGAAAACTAAGTAGCCGTTTACAGTTAATTTTACATCCAGTTGCTGCGAACTCAAAAATTAAGGTTCATTTAAATAATCGTAAAAACGAAACAGTTAATAAGAAGTTTTAACTTTGTTGACTCATTTGGAGGAATTTGGGTTTTCCAGTAAAACGAGCTGAATTTTGTCATAAAGTAGACACAAAGTCCTGAAACTTGAAAACTATTTAAACTGCAAAATCAAACAACAATTTAGTTTTATTATGTCATCATTAAAATAACCTGTTACAATTTATTACTAAAGTTATATTGAACCGATTTTGAACTACGTTATCTAGCTATGGAGACTAGTGGCTAACATTGAAAACATTCAGAGATACTAATCCAAGAT